>JANAVB010012596.1:1579935-1586686 GCA_029216955.1 Iris pallida
GCCATGGTAAAGGAGGCCGAGTCATAGGTGTGCACCAACTAAAAAAACCAGGCCAAATTATGACATAACCCTGGGAATAATTTAATTACTTATTATTAAGATTATTGGCTTTTAGAAGACCTGGTTGTTCCAAACTAGTCTGAACCCAACCCAAGTTCTGGTGGTCATGTATTTCGACCAACATCGTCCATGTAGATATATAGATGTGTATATATATTAGTAGTCCATTTCTAGTATTGTGAATAATTTCTATAAATTATATATTGAATATAATATATGTATTATTGCTATTTAAATTTATATTTTACCTAGAAATATGATAACCTTATCTTAGAATGATATTTTGGGATTTTTGGGATTTACTTAGGCTATACATATATATTTGCATATAAATATAGTCACGATATGTAGACATAGTGCTTTACACCTATTTCCCTCGACCTTGAATATTAGAGAAATATAAATTTAAGTTTATATTTCTTTTGCCTTCGATCATTTTCTCCCTAATCATGATCATTTGTACAACATTATCTTATGACTTTTCTAAACATCGCCATATCATAAGTTCGTATCACACATATTCTTTTCCTTGGACCTAAGGAATTATTTTTTTAATTAACTTCGCACTCAATGGTCTATTAATCTCGAGTTAAGTTTTTGGATTCAAAAGTTTTCTCTAAATCGTTGAATATTGAATATCCATGAAATAAGGATTATAAGATTTTTTTATACTTATTTTGACTTCGATCATTATCCTTCCTAACCAATTATTTTTTTCCTTTCAAGAAGCTGATCTTATACTTGAAGAACAAATACTTGCACTTTTTCCATCTTTATCAACTTGTATGATATTTTAAACTCCTTTGATATTCTTGGGGATATAGTTGGAATAAATTTTGATGACTTGCGATGACAAGACAGCAGCGCACTGTCGTTACTTATTTGAATTATCGAGACTGCGGGTTCACTGCAGCCAGCAGCGCACTGGCGTGGCATGACCCCTAAGTTGAAATAATTTCAAGTAAGCGTGGGTGATCGAACATTATTAAAAATTATGTCTTGGTCGTCTTATTTCATCCTTGAGTTGTTATGTCAAGATTAGATAGAGTTGATAGGGTATTTGTTACCGCAACATAGCTCGAGTTGTGGAACCAAGGGTTTAATGCAGCTAGGTGTACACTGACAAGGCATAAATTTTCGGTAAAATGACTTCGATTATGTTTACGAGTTTTGAATACCATAGAAACTACGTCTTATTGGCATATAACTATTAAGTTTTTTAATTGATTTGTGCTTATTCCTAGTCACAATCTTCTCAATAAATCGGTAATTCTTCATTCCTTTCTTATCCTTCTATTTTTAGATTGTCATCTTTTAATGTAATTTCGACTGGATTCCTAAGCTTATCTAGATTTTGATTCTAAACTCGTGCCTAAATAATTGTGGATAAATATCTTAAGCATATCAAACGATTTTGGATTTGATCATCCTTGAACAATTTTGATCATGACTAGACGCCTTTTATTATATTTCGACCGAGTCAATTTGTATCCTTTCCTAGGTTTGATTCAATAATCATGCCCAAACAGTTTTCGCTTAACGAATTGATCGTCGCTAAATAAATTTGTCACGACTAAATTCTTTTCACCATAATTCGTACATATTTCAAATCAATTATTGCCAATTTGATCATTGTCACGACCCGCACCCTAGAGTAAGGGCACGAGACGTGGGTACGTCCAGCCTACACCCCAGTGTCGGCGGTAGAACGCTGTCCTAGGTCAAACATCTAACAATATAAAGGTACCTGTACAGTATATACTCTCCGAATGGAGGTGACATAGCAGATACAGTCTCAATCACAACTAAGGTAGAGCAAGATAAAAGATAGGTAAAACATGAAATCCAAAAGAGATACAGCAGATAGAAGTCTAAGTGTCTAAGATACACAAACCCAGAAAATATCTCAAAGCTCAATACAGTAATCCATAGAATAAATACAACTCAATACAACTGAAATAACTAACTATACAACCTCTACTGTGTCTCCTCTAGGCTAGCAGGCAACCTCCAGGCTATCTATAAAATTTATCAACAGGTCCAGTCAGGACAGAAACGAGCACATCTCATCTAGAAAACCCAAGTAAATGGCAGAAAAACTATAAAACAGTTACAGACAGTTGTATTGATGAAAATGGCAGTTTATATTCAGGTGATGGCACTACAACAAATATGGCCTACAATAGCATGCACAGAACGCTATAGAAAGCCTTCTATAGCAGATTCTGTCTGCTATGATCGCCCACGCTATAGTATGTCCAGACATGTGAACGCTATAACATTATAGCGTTCATGAATGCTGTAGAAGGTTTATAGCGTTCGTGTATGCTGTTGATGGTTTATAGCATTTATGAATGTTGTAAATACTTTATAGCATTCTAGAACGCTGTAGATAGTTTATAGCGTTCGTGAGTGCTGTGGATTACTTATAGCGTTTATGAATGCTGTGGATTATTTATAGCGTTTGTGAATGCTGTGGATGATTTATAGCGTTTGATGATGGTTTGATTTATTATAGCGTTCATCATATGCTATCGTGGTAGCAACAATTTAGACGTTTTGAGTGCTATAAAACTGCTACAGAATTTCATATTATTTCATATCTGCTACAGAATTTCATATTTCATAACCTATTTTGTATCACATATAAATAACAATAATCACAGACAATTTCAATCGCAACTTGCATTTCGATCAATCAAGATATAGTAAAGATTTGCCAAAATATGAAATGTTTCATTAGAACATTCAAGTTGTACAAAAAGTAGTAGTCATTAAAACATTCAAGATGTAGAAAAAGTTGTTGTATGCCAAAATAAATCATTCCATTTACAAAGTATCTGTAGTCCAAAATAAACTATTCCATTTACAAATATCTGTAGGCCAAAAAATAGCTCGCCTCTTTCCTTCTAGCAGCTATCCACAACCATCAAAAACATATACGCCAACCTACACAAAATTGAGAAGAAAACACATTATGATATAAAAATAAGATAGAAATATTTCTGATACTCAAGTAGTGTTATGTAATAGCGAATACAATATGTTCAGTGGCTAAGGAGGCATGCAGTGTGTTAAATGTGAAGTTGCAGGACAGTAGTGTTATGTAAAGCAGTGTAATACATGAAGTAAAGTGCAAGAAGGTTTTACTGGACAGAGAAATTTCTGATACTCAAGTTGGACACATGTATACCTCATTATACTGGCTATGCAACTTAGGCTGATACATCACCAAGGAGGCGTATTAGTTTCAGTTTTAACGTATGCTTGTACGATCTTTGTAACCCAGCACTAACACTTATTTGTAACTAACGTGCTCTCGATGGCTAGTCGGTTTTGGTTTTCTGTCAGGAAACCAGATCTGCACTAGGTAAAGTTCCTATTGCAATTAGTTCCGAAAAACACTCACAAAGTATTGAAGGGGAAAAATGAAAATAAAGAATATACCATGGGATTAATAAAGCACCAAATTCAAGTTACCTGGTTCAAAAATTCATCCAATCTCCTTGAAAGGCGTATAATGCTCCCTTCAAAGATATCAGTCATTTCAATTACCTCTGCAAATGTTGTCCCCTACAAATTCAAGTTAATAGGTGAACAAGCAGTTAAAATTTGTTAGCAAGCATATAATCATGTTGCACCTATGACTGACCAATATTATCTTAACAAAGAACTAATATGCAGGTAAAAAAAAGTGTGTCAATCATATATCAACATGATATAAATAAATAATTATCTCAAAATAAAATTAAACTAATGATATCGACATCTACTCTCTCCCAAATGCTGCTAGAAGTACTTGATAGTGGAGCCCTTCTACAAAAAGAGAAATCGCAGTGCAGGTGGACAAATATTATGATAGTTGTCTAATAAGAACTTATAGTACGAAGATAGAATGCCTCTTTCCTAAACAAAGCCAAAAAAAGTACTTAAAAATAGATCTCATGAACTGTCAAAGGACCAAAACGAAACAAATACACCAGATTTATTAAGTAGATACCGACCCTTGACCAACAATAAATGACATCCATCAAGTACGGTCTTACTGTTGATTCCACATATTCATCCACATTGATATCCAATTTGCACTCACGTTGAATCTGCATGAGTTCAAGTCGCACCAAAATATATTTCATCTCCAGGTGCTAAGCTGAAAAGATGGACAAAAGGGAAGCCAACCTCTGCAATTCTTCTCGCATTGTCTTGAAGTTGCTGTAAAGGCCCTGAAACCTCATTCTCAAATGAATTTGCTCATTTGATTTATCACCAGGAATGAAACAGCTTGCCAGAGCATCTACTTGATAGGGATCGAGATTGTTAAACGTACCTGTTGTACAATTCCTTGAGTTATACTTGATAATAAATTGACTACCAGATTCATCATAAATCACATGGATGAATTTATAGATGCACCATTAAACATCAGTTCTGTGACAAGAAGTTCGTCTTCTGTGTCTATCAAGCAGGCAGCTCGTCCCTTCAGCTGGACAACACCTTCAGCATCAATATGCCCAAGCATCTTCAAAACTCGCGAGCGATTCTTCAGTTCATCACGAAATTTTTGGAGCTGCGCAAATAAAAAAAGGCATATAGTTATCCATGTAAGATGGAATAGGGACATCAGTAGCTCCATCACCCGCTTTTGTACTACAGAAGCACATGTTTTATTGGTCGTTTCAAGTCATGCATGATGATGAACCTTGACAAAATTCTTTATACAGAATGCAGTTGGAATACTATACATGAATCACTATGAGCAAGCTTTTCTTTTGACAATAATTAAAGAAGAATGCCTTCATGATTCAACATTCCAAACCGTAAGAGATAACTTCAGTCGCACATAATAAAAGAAAATCTATTAGTTTATAGATCTAACCTGTGAGTCTCGCATTTTTGACTTAAGCTGTTGTATTTCTCATTCACCTCAGCTTTTCTTTCAAACCATTTGAAACTGCTGCTCTTCTGACCGGACTATATAGCCAAAATCCACACACAACATCAGTGGTGCACATGGAATGAGTAACCAACCTTTACATGTCAATCTAACATCAATCTACACCAACCTTATGCAATGGATGAGCAAATAATTTTTGCTCAAGTTCTTGAATGTTATTTACCAAGTCAACAACTTCTGGGTCTTCAATGCCCATATCCTGCCAGAATTTACAAAACAGTAGGAATGCATCAAAAAAAGATATATGTGATAGTGCTGATTATTTTATTTTTTGTATGAAAGAGAAACTTTCCAGTGAAACCACAACAATATACGTGAATGCACACCACATGTACGCAAACAAGAAAAGCGAACAGCTACAGATTCTCAAGCAACATTCCACCTTAGAAAGCAATGCTATAGAAAAAGGATAAATATACGATTAATTGGCAGAGTAATCAACCACTTATCCTATTAACCAGGAGGCTGATTAATCGAAACTTCCAAGTACCAGTATAAAAGTGATCAATATGCTGAGTAATCCGCTTAAACAGGTAACTGGGTAACCAACAAAGCGAGCATGTAATGGAACCTTCTAATATAATATATTTAAAAATATGGATCGGGAACTATAATCCCTAGTTATTTTGGGAAGCAGCAATTTTCACTCTCATTACCATACAAAAGCACGGACACTCCAACAATCTAGGCCGTGTCGTGGTGGATATATCACGAACACACCAAAATAGGTGCCACCATCTAGCTGTCCTTATCGTGTTGTGTTGTATCTGTGTCCGTGCAACATAGATTACCATCCAAGCTTTTCACACCAAAATGTGGTTTGCAATGGAGCATGACAGCTCCATAAAATAATGAAAATCTTGTGACCGGCTATCACCCCGATATCCATCCTAAGATTCTTTACACAAAAATATCATTCCAAAATCTTTATCACACACCCCAAAAACTAATGGCTTTTATTTTGCCACTAACGAATTATAAGAGTAGCATAACCCCATTTTACCCGCTTTACTAAAAGGGAAGTCCCCCAGAAGCCTGCTAAAGCTCAAATAACTTTCAGAAAAAGCCCTAAATGAGAAAAACAAGGGTTTGCTGGAAGAATAAATGTAACTTAACAAATGTAAAATACTTCATCCATAGCAGGCAATACCTAGACTTTTCCCAACCCAGGATTCATCTAAATGACCATTATTAAGAAAATATAAAGAGAGCGTCAAAAAGCCCCCATTGACTTCCCATGAATCCATGACTAGCGTCTCCTGTGATGATAAGGTAGTATAACTACTAAATACAGAATTATTTAAAGGAGGAAAGAAGCTTCCACTCGCGTTAGTAATAGGGAGGTACATCAAGTTACTATTGCAAGTTGCAACTTAAAACATAAAAATGTAGTTACTCCAACCTCACGCCAAAGCAATGTAAGAGATAAGAGCATAAATAAAAAAATGTGTATTCCTTTCTACCCAATGAAATGCCAGTACTGCAAAATCCACTTTATTTATAACTGCTTTCTATGGAACAGCTAGTTCCAAATATTGAGCCTCAAACTTGTGTAACCAAAATACGCAGAACATTTGGACCACTAATTCATATATAAAACAAGGCCTCTATATTTGCATACCCTTTAGGAACATGCCTCATTGATTTTGTCTATCAGTAATGCCATATCCCTAATCAGCTAACTACGCAGGCCGTCATCTTCATACTATTTTTTCCTTAGAATAAGATCTTCAATAA
>JANAVB010012596.1:1591699-1746699 GCA_029216955.1 Iris pallida
GGTATAGTATTATCGGTTTTACCAGCACAGGACCTCAGACGAGTACATCTCTGATAGTTCTCATATTTGATTATCTCTATGAATCATATACGTAGTAGTGTTTACATTGATATTCCATTGGTTCATGACACGATGTTACACGAGATAGTAGTTATGGATTCTTACATGTTGTTCGTGACCAATCTATTATCGTGTTCGCGACCTGTTTGGATCCATGAGTACTGGTCGGGCGGAGAAATACTCTAGACATGTAAACAAACCCAAAATTATTCTTGCCTAATAGCAGTCGCACACTTTACGTGTGGGGTGCCGGATCTTATTCTTGCCTAATAGCAGTCGCACATTTCTTGTGCGGGGTGCCGGATTTACCCTTAGTCGTTTACATGTCGAAGTAGTATTTCAACTCACTAGATAGATATAGTTTCTGGTTACAGTATACATTGCTAGCTACAGGTCTACTCTATTTTTAGTACTCACTTGCCATGTTCACCGTGCTCAGTTCTGTCATGATTCTATACTTATCTTTTTGTCGTGTATTTCATTATTATTTACATATTTATGGATTTTGTCATTTATTGAATTTGTTGTCAGATTGTACTCGTTCTATTTCTGACTGAAAACCAACATTTTTCAAGTTAGCCGCGATCACTCTTAGCATTGGGAAGGCATGGGTATGCTGAGGTCATCCTAGATAGTGAATTGTTATTAGTATTTTTTTTCTATTTACGAGACATTGTATTTTCTAGCAAATGTGAAGTTGTGAAACCTTGTAATTTGTAAACTTGATTTAATAATGTGAATGAGCAATAAATATAGATTTTGTAATTTTGAGCATCTTGGCCGTGACAGCGTTCTACCGTCGACTCTGCGGCGTAGGCTGGCTTGGACACGTCTCATATCCGAAAAGCGGATATTGGTCGTGACAAGTTTTTGTGGTGGCCCATATAGGTCAGTTTTTGCAAATTGTGCGAACTCGTGGTAGTACCATATTAGTCGTACTACTGCGAGCCTACAACTAGGAAATGCTCATTCACAACTAGGAGTAAATCAATTTAAAGAGAATAGTTAGGACTAGGAGTCCCTAATTTAAATTGACAATTGGGTAGTTAAGGTTGCTACATATGTCTCACTAGATGACTTTCATAGAAGGATACACTATCATATTTTGATTCGACGGTATTTCTCAGAGGGTAGATTCGTAATATCTTCCCGAAAGTTTGAAAAATATCCTTTTATTTATTTGTTTGAATTAAAATGTGATTTTAGAATTTTATAAATATTTAGTGTAGACGGCCTTAGTCACGGTTAAATTTCGGAGTGCAAGATAACCAAAAATTTTGGCACTGAGAGTGTGGTCGAGTGCTTTGACTAGTGTTCTAGCCATGGTAAAGGAGGCCGAGTCATAGGTGTGCACCAACTAAAAAAACCAGGCCAAATTATGACATAACCCTGGGAATAATTTAATTATTATTATTAAGATTATTGGCTTTTAGAAGACCTGGTTGTTCCAAACTAGTCTGAACCCAACCCAAGTTCTGGTGGTCATGTATTTCGACCAACATCGTCCATGTAGATATATAGATGTGTATATATATTAGTAGTCCATTTCTAGTATTGTGAATAATTTCTATAAATTATATATTGAATATAATATATGTATTATTGCTATTTAAATTTATATTTTACCTAGAAATATGATAACCTTATCTTAGAATGATATTTTGGGATTTTTGGGATTTACTTAGGCTACATATATATTTGCATATAAATATAGTCACGATATGTAGACATAGTGCTTTACACCTATTTCCCTCGACCTTGAATATTAGAGAAATATAAATTTAAGTTTATATTTCTTTTGCCTTCGATCATTTTCTCCCTAATCATGATCATTTGTACAACATTATCTTATGACTTTTCTAAACATCGCCATATCATAAGTTCGTATCACACATATTCTTTTCCTTGGACCTAAGGAATTATTTTTTAATTAACTTCGCACTCAATGGTCTATTAATCTCGAGTTAAGTTTTGGATTCAAAGTTTTCTCTAAATCGTTGAATATTGAATATCCATGAAATAAGGATTATAAGATTTTTTTATACTTATTTTGACTTCGATCATTATCCTTCCTAACCAATTATTTTTTTCCTTTCAAGAAGCTGATCTTATACTTGAAGAACAAATACTTGCACTTTTTCCATCTTTATCAACTTGTATGATATTTAAACTCCTTTGATATTCTTGGGGATATAGTTGGAATAAATTTTGATGACTTGCGATGACAAGACGCAGCGCACTGTCGTTACTTATTTGAATTATCGAGACTGCGGGTTCACTGCAGCCAGCAGCGCACTGGCGTGGCATGACCCCTAAGTTGAAATAATTTCAAGTAAGCGTGGGTGATCGAACATTATTAAAAATTATGTCTTGGTCGTCTTATTTCATCCTTGAGTTGTTATGTCAAGATTAGATAGAGTTGATAGGGTATTTGTTACCGCAACATAGCTCGAGTTGTGGAACCAAGGGTTTAATGCAGCTAGGTGTACACTGACAAGGCATAAATTTTCGGTAAAATGACTTCGATTATGTTTACGAGTTTTGAATACCATAGAAACTACGTCTTATTGGCATATAACTATTAAGTTTTTTAATTGATTTGTGCTTATTCCTAGTCACAATCTTCTCAATAAATCGGTAATTCTTCATTCCTTTTATCCTTCTATTTTTAGATTGTCATCTTTTAATGTAATTTCGACTGGATTCCTAAGCTTATCTAGATTTTGATTCTAAACTCGTGCCTAAATAATTGTGGATAAATATCTTAAGCATATCAAAACGATTTTGGATTTGATCATCCTTGAACAATTTTGATCATGACTAGACGCCTTTTATTATATTTCGACCGAGTCAATTTGTATCCTTTCCTAGGTTTGATTCAATAATCATGCCCAAACAGTTTCGCTTAACGAATTGATCGTCGCTAAATAAATTTGTCACGACTAAATTCTTTTCACCATAATTCGTACATATTTCAAATCAATTATTGCCAATTTGATCATTGTCACGACCCGCACCCTAGAGTAAGGGCACGAGACGTGGGTACGTCCAGCCTACACCCCAGTGTCGGCGGTAGTAGAACGCTGTCCTAGGTCAAACATCTAACAATATAAGGTACCTGTACAGTATATACTCTCCGAATGGAGGTGACATAGCAGATACAGTCTCAATCACAACTAAGGTAGAGCAAGATAAAAGATAGGTAAAACATGAAATCCAAAAGAGATACAGCAGATAGAAGTCTAAGTGTCTAAGATACACAAACCCAGAAATATCTCAAAGCTCAATACAGTAATCCATAGAATAATACAACTCAATACAACTGAAATAACTAACTATACAACCTCTACTGTGTCTCCTCTAGGCTAGCAGGCAACCTCCAGGCTATCTATAAAATTTATCAACAGGTCCAGTCAGGACAGAAACGAGCACATCTCATCTAGAAAACCCAAGTAAATGGCAGAAAACTATAAAACAGTTACAGATTGTATTGATGAAAATGGCAGTTTATATTCAGTGATGGCACTACAACAAATATGGCCTACAATAGCATGCAGAACGCTATAGAAAGCCTTCTATAGCAGATTCTGTCTGCTATGATCGCCCACGCTATAGTATGTCCAGACATGTGAACGCTATAACATTATAGCGTTCATGAATGCTGTAGAAGGTTTATAGCGTTCGTGTATGCTGTTGATGGTTTATAGCGTTTATGAATGTTGTAAATACTTTATAGCATTCTAGAACGCTGTAGATAGTTTATAGCGTTCGTGAGTGCTGTGGATTACTTATAGCGTTTATGAATGCTGTGGATTATTTATAGCGTTTGTGAATGCTGTGGATGATTTATAGCGTTTGATGATGGTTTGATTTATTATAGCGTTCATCATATGCTATCGTGGTAGCAACAATTTAGACGTTTTGAGTGCTATAAAACTGCTACAGAATTTCATATTATTTCATATCTGCTACAAATTTCATATTTCATAACCTATTTTGTATCACATATAAATAACAATAATCGCAGACAATTTCAATCGCAACTTGCATTTCGATCAATCAAGATATAGTAAAGATTTGCCAAAATATGAAATCATTAGAACATTCAAGATGTACAAAAAGTAGTAGTCATTAAAACATTCAAGATGTAGAAAAAGTTGTTGTATGCCAAAATAAATCATTCCATTTACAAAGTATCTGTAGTCCAAAATAAACCATTCCATTTACAAATATCTGTAGGCCAAAAAATAGCTCGCCTCTTTCCTTCTAGCAGCTATCCACAACCATCAAAAACATATACGCCAACCTACACAAAATTGAGAAGAAAACACATTATGATATAAAAATAAGATGAAATATTTCTGATACTCAAGTAGTGTTATGTAATAGCGAATACAATATGTTCAGTGGCTAAGGAGGCATGCAGTGTGTTAAATGTGAAGTTGCAGGACAGTAGTGTTATGTAAAGCAGTGTAATACATGAAGTAAAGTGCAAGAAGGTTTTACTGGACAGAGAAATTTCTGATACTCAAGTTGGACACATGTATACCTCATTACACTGGCTATGCAACTTAGGCTGATACATCACCAAGGAGGCGTATTAGTTTCAGTTTTAACGTATGCTTGTACGATCTTTGTAACCCAGCACTAACACTTATTTGTAACTAACGTGCTCTCGATGGCTAGTCGGTTTGGTTTCCTGTCAGGAAACAGATCTGCACTAGGTAAAGTTCCTATTGCAATTAGTTCCGAAAAACACTCACAAAGTATTGAAGGGGAAAAAATGAAAATAAAGAATATACCATGGGATTAATAAAAGCACCAAATTCAAGTTACCTGTTCAAAAATTCATCCAATCTCCTTGAAAGGCGTATAATGCTCCCTTCAAAGATATCAGTCATTTCAATTACCTCTGCAAATGTTGCCCCCTACAAATTCAAGTTAAATAGGTGAACAAGCAGTTAAAATTTGTTAGCAAGCATATAATCATGTTGCACCTATGACTGACCAATATTATCTTAACAAAGAACTAATATGCAGGTAAAAAAAGTGTGTCAATCATATATCAACATGATAAATAAATAATTATCTCAAAATAAAATTATAAACTAATGATATCGACATCTACTCTCTCCCAAATGCTGCTAGAAGTACTTGATAGTGGAGCCCTTCTACAAAAAGAGAAATCGCAGTGCAGGTGGACAAATATTATGATAGTTGTCTAATAAGAACTTATAGTACGAAGATAGAATGCCTCTCTTTCCTAAACAAAGCCAAAAAAAGTACTTAAAAATAGATCTCATGAACTGTCAAAGGACCAAAACGAAACAAATACACCAGATTTATTAAGTAGATACCGACCCTTGACCAACAATAAATGACATCCATCAAGTACGGTCTCACTGTTGATTCCACATATTCATCCACATTGATATCCAATTTGCACTCACGTTGAATCTGCATGAGTTCAAGTCGCACCAAAATAATTCTCATCTCCAGGTGCTAAGCTGAAAAGATGGACAAAAGGGAAGCCAACCTCTGCAATTCTTCTCGCATTGTCTTGAAGTTGCTGTAAAGGCCCTGAAAGCTCATTTCTCAAATGAATTTGCTCATTTGATTTATCACCAGGAATGAAACAGCTTGCCAGAGCAGCTACTTGATGGGGATCGAGATTGTTAAACGTACCTGTTGTACAATTCCTTGAGTTATACTTGATAATAAATTGACTACCAGATTCAATCATAAGCACATGGATGAATTTATAGATGCACCATTAAACATCAGTTCTGTGACAAGAAGTTCGTCTTCTGTGTCTATCAAGCAGGCAGCTCGTCCCTTCAGCTGGACAACACCTTCAGCATCAATATGCCCAAGCATCTTCAAAACTCGCGAGCGATTCTTCAGTTCATCACGAAATTTTTGGACTGCGCAAATAAAAAAAGGCATATAGTTATCCATGTAAGATGGAATAGGGACATCAGTAGCTCCATCACTCGCTTTTGTACTCAACAGAAGCACATGGTTTATTGGTCTTTCAAGTCATGCATGATGATGAACCTTGACAAAATTCTTTATACAGAATGCAGTTGGAATGTACTATACATGAATCACTATGAGCAAGCTTTTCTTTTGACAATAATTAAAGAAGAATGCCTTGATTCAACATTCCAAACCGCAAGAGATAACTTCAGTCGCACATAATAAAAGAAAATCTATTAGTTTATAGATCTAACCTGTGAGTCTCGCATTTTCGACTTAAGCTGTTGTATTTCATGATTCACCTCAGCTTTTCTTTCAAACCATTTGAACTGCTGCTCTGTCTGACCGGACTATATAGCCAAAAATGCACACACAACATCAGTGGTGCGCATGAATGAGTAACCAACCTTTACATGTCAATCTAACATCAATCTACACACCAACCTTATGCAATGGATGAGCAAATAATTTTTGCTCAAGTTCTTGAATGTTATTTACCAAGTCAACAACTTCTGGGTCTTCAATGCCCATATCCTGCCAGAATTTACAAAACAGTAGGAATGCATCAAAAAAAAGATATATGTGATAGTGCTGATTATTTTATTTTTTGTATGAAAGAGAAACTTCCCAGTGAAACCACAACAATATACAGTGAAATGCACACCAATACATGTACGCAAACAAGAAAAGCGAACAGCTACAGATTCTCAAGCAACATTCCACCTTAGAAAGCAATGCTATAGAAAAAGGATAAATATACGATTAATTGGCAGAGTAATCAACCACTTATCCTATTAACCAGGAGGCTGATTAATCGAAACTTCCAAGTACCAGTATAAAAGTGATCAATATGCTGAGTAATCCGCTTAAACAGGTAACTGGGTAACCAACAAAGCGAGCATGTAATGGAACCTTCTAATATAATATATTTAAAAAATATGGATCGGGAACTATAATCCCTAGTTATTTTGGGAAGCAGCAATTTTCACTCTCATTACCATACAAAAGCACGGACACTCCAACAATCTAGGCCGTGTCGTGGTGGATATATCACGAACACACCAAAATAGGTGCCACCATCTAGCTGTCCTTATCGTGTTGTGTTGTATCTGTGTCCGTGCAACATAGATTACCATCCAAGCTTTTCACACCAAAATGTGGTTTGCAATGGAGCATGACAGCTCCATAAAATAATGAAAATCTTGTGACCGGCTATCACCCCGATATCCATCCTAAGATTCTTTACACAAAAATATCATTCCAAAATCTTTATCACACACCCCAAAAACTAATGGCTTTTATTTTGCCACTAACGAATTATAAGAGTAGCATAACCCCATTTTACCCGCTTTACTAAAAGGGAAGTCCCCCAGAAGCCTGCTAAAGCTCAAATAACTTTCAGAAAAAGCCCTAAATGAGAAAAACAAGGGTTTGCTGGAAGAATAAATGTAACTTAACAAATGTAAAATACTTCATCCATAGCAGGCAATACCTAGACTTTTCCCAACCCAGGATTCATCTAAATGACCATTATTAAGAAAATATGAAGAGAGCGTCAAAAAGCCCCCATTGACTTCCCATGAATCCATGACTAGCGTCTCCTGTGATGATAAGGTAGTATAACTACTAAATATAGAATTATTTAAAGGAGGAAAGAAGCTTCCACTCGCGTTAGTAATAGGGAGGTACATCAAGTTACTATTGCAAGTTGCAACTGAAAACATAAAAATGTAGTTACTCCAACCTCACGCCAAAGCAATGTAAGAGATAAGAGCATAAATAAAAAAAATGTGTATTCCTTTCTACCCAATGAAATGCCAGTACTGTAAAATCCATTTTATTTATAACTGCTTTCTATGGAACAGCTAGTTCCAAATATTGAGCCTCAAACTTGTGTAACCAAAATACGCAGAACATTTGGACCACTAATTCATATATAAAACAAGGCCTCTATATTTGCATACCCTTTAGGAACATGCCTCATTGATTTTGTCTATCAGTAATGCCATATCCCTAATCAGCTAACTACGCAGACCGTCATCTTCATACTATTTTTTTCTTAGAATAAGATCTTCAATAATGACTACTTTTTCCTTGCGGTTAAACTGTTAAAGAACCCACCAGTGGGACCCTCCTAAGCACTTTGCCATACAACCAAATTATTGGTATTAAATGCATTTACATGTGACATTTTCCTTCTCGAAGGTTATATGAACTCAAGTTTACACACCATTGTGTAGACTATTTAACTCAAGTAGCATGAAATGATGAACGTTCATTTCTTCAGATTGATATAGTAATCTCAAAAGAAGTAAAGGGTACAATAAATTTAGAATATAACATGAAAGAAGTCATAAGCTAGGAAAGTCCAGAATTGAACGTTTTTTCCACTACCGAAGCTAGGAAAGTCCAGAATTTCCACTACTGAAGCTAGGAAAGTCCAGAATTTGATATCAATTGATTCTAAAAACGAAAGTCGTTTTTCCCACCATGCTTATTCAAACTGATTGCTTATTCGATTTTTTTTGGATCTATGAGAAACAAAAGATGATGATTCCCACCAAGCTTAGGCCTGATTGAAATATCCTTGGACCGCAGACTCACAATCATTAACAATATGATAATAAAAATTTCCATAGTTACATATTAAACAAAATAGTTAGTAAAACAAGTTATGGATAGAAGAGACTGAATTAACAAAAGAACTTATTCCAACTTCTATTTCTAATTTGTCAAATAAACATTTTTAGAACCTCATTATGCTTACCGTGACGAAGACCATGTCTGAACCATCCAGTGCTTCCTGAATCAACTCCTTGCTTTCTTGGGCAGCATTCATACCAATATCTGGGTTCCCACCAGCACCAAGTCCCCTATCAACTCCACACCCTTCATTGAACTTGCAATCATTCTATTGACTGCATTTGATCCCCCGCCACCTACTCCGATAACTTTGATCTTGGCTGCATTATAATCACTTGGAACTGATGCATCCATCAAATTTTCAATTGCATCACCAACTGAATTGCTCTTTCTTGTGTCAATAACTGTCTTATTTCCCTCTCGGAGCAACGAAACTTTCGGATGAAGATTCAAGAAAGGATCATTCTTGTTATATGAGTTTATGTGAGAGTTGGAAGAGCGTCTAAAACGAGGATAATGTGAATTAGTCTCCTGCCCTAAGGATGAATTAGTAGTCTTCCCTAACCGAAAGAGGCACTCATTAAACATTTTGAGACATCTACTTCTTCTGGTTTGATTCTCTTTTCGAGCTGTCCCTCCAAAAAACTGACCATCAAAAAGACATGGTAGATGTGCTACCATTTTAACAGAGAGTGAACCATTATTAAGAGCTTTAGAACCCAAAATTCCAAGTGTCAGCAATCAGGGTATTGAACCAGTTTTGGGTCTTGCAATTGTTTATTTATGATAGAAGATCCATGTTTTAGGAAGGGGGAGAATATGTTTGGATCTTTTTCTAACAAAGTATCGATAAAATTTGAAGCTGCTACTGTTTTCTATTCCTTTTTTTGGTTTAATTAATAGAATCTTGGTAGTTTTATCTATCAGGCTGTAACTAATACTAAAAGTTGAAGTAATATCAAAGTTTGCTTATTTATATATAATGTGCAAGCTGTCCCATATTTTGCTCATGTCATATTTAAAATTTTGCCCCCATCATCTTGCATATCTGCTTTCAGATTTGCAGAAATGTTGACTGGCCATGCTTTTGATTTACGTGAAAGTGGCAAACCCATTGAGCTTTTACTCGAAGATTTTGTATATGAGATTGATAAAGATGTAAAAGTTTCTTAGAAGATTTTGTACGCAGCCTCCTTCGAGGAGCTTGCGAGAAGTCATGTGCATTAATGTGACACCATTATTTGGGTGATGATATAATTACTGTTGGTCTTAGCTTGGGGGGTTGGATTAAGTTTTCTACCCGCTGAGATGGAACAAGTGTAGCTAAGAAAGGAGAAGCCATGGAAATTTTGGTGGAGGATATTTCAGAGTGCAACAATGTTCTGGATATCTGTTTCTCATGATCAATTTTACTATCTTTTCTACTGTTCTCTAGTAGTACTCCAAAATCTGAACCAAAGTTGAGATCAAATTGCGAAGTGTGGCTGGTTGTGGTGTCAACAACATCAGAGGTATCGGATCTAAGTGGTACACCAATTAAAACTTAAGAATAAAAAAAAATCTTAGGCGAGGACTCCAATAAATCATGTGGTTTTTCTAATTTAGAAGATTGAGTAAATAGGCATTACCTCGAACAAATTATAGCAGCAAATCAATGAACCAACAAGCTAGTTCTAATATTCAGTCTTCCAACGTCAATGCCGCATCATCAGAAAAGAATAGAGACTTAAATAAGAGAGGCTTTCTGACCTTACTGAGAGAGTTTGGATCCTCGAAGAATCCATCAGAAGAGGCAGACCTCTCGTGCCTGGAGATGAAAAATCGATCGAACATCAATACAAAAAAGTAGGTTAGGGTTTCTAGAAGGAGACAGGGGGTTAGGGTTTCCCGAAGGGGATGGGGGTTTAGGGTTAGTGATGATGCGGAGGAGGAGAGGACGAGAGCCGCTGAATGGTAGAGGAGATGGTGGAGGAGGTTTTGAGCTCCGTCGCCGGTAGTGGAGGAGATCTTGGGCTGACGCAGGCGTCCCCAACGGTGGAAGTGGAGGGGGCGAAGGGGAAGAAGAGGACTTTTCAGACGAAGAGGAAGGTGGCAAGGCTCCGATGGTCGATGAGAACTGCTGTTGCACCTCTTCTTTGGTTGCTCGGTCGAAGCATACAGACGACGACCGATTCCATACACTTCATATGCAAATCAAGAAAACCCCAAATTAGAAACCCTAGAAAAAAGAAACTGAGAAGAGAGGAGAGAGGAAGAGAAGTGAGGGATTCACCAGCAGCCGCAAAAAGCAGATAAGAAGATTGGGAAAAGAGACTGGTGCCCAGAGCATGGTTGAGTAAAATCTTATTTTATTTTTCTGCCAGAAGCAATGTAGCCAAATTGTACTTACCGCCCAAATTTTGATAGAAAATGAAGAAAAAAAATTAAAACATTACATTTTGTTGCTATAGGTAAAAATTTTGTAGGTCCAAATTGTACTTACCATCCAAATTTTTGGCAAAATTTCAAACGGTAAAATGAAAAAAGATTCTACAGCATTCAGAAAACGCTATGAATAGATATTTTTATACCACTACAGAAAGAACGCTATTGTTGATAACATTCTATAGCGGGGACACTTAAACGCTATAGAAAAACTGCTATTGTAGGTCATATTTGTTGTCGTGGTAAGAAAGACAGATAAAGTGCAAGGAAAGTAAATAACTAAACAAGAGAAGAATCATAGCAATGAAGACTGTAAAAAAATAGAACTAGCTGAACCAGGGTAACATGATATAAGTCTAGACAGTAAATATAAACAAGTGTAAGACCAACGTAAATCCAGACAACATGAATCTGATACCAGGTGATTCCAGTACAAGATGAGTCCGGTATGAGATGATTCCAGTCAGTGATCAAAGATTCTAGGGTGGGTCCAGCCTATACTCTAGTAGTGTGTTTTAAATACCGAGTTTGACATGTAAACGGCTGTAGGTAATACGGCACATCATACACCTGGCCGGGTGTGAGATGGCTATCATTCCAGTAGATTCCAGTTGGGAGATTCCAGATTGGGGTATGTCTACATGTCTTACTCTAGTATTTCCCCTCCCAGCAAGTGAATCCAGAATTCCGACACAATGATTCAAGATGAGTCCAGCCAAAATATAATGATACCAGTAAATGATTCCAGTAAATGATTCCAGTTAAATGATTCCAGTAGGTGATTCCAGTAATAGAGATGATACCAGTAATAGAGGCCAGAAAATAAAAGTGTGTCGTATACATGAATCCAGAATATCCACACGTGTTGTAACAGAGAATCGCATACAACTACTAGAACTGAAGTACAGTAATTGACAAGTAAATGAGAGAACTATCAGAGAATGTACTCGTCTGATGTCTGAATGTCCAAAGTAAATATACTGTCCGATGAGAGGTGTCTGGCTCCTAATCAGAACAGCACAAGTCATAACAAGTCCAAAATGACAATATGAAGTTCTACTATGCATTCTACATGATTCTAGGTCAATCTAGACCAAAGTCAACTCTTGGTCAACTTGGTCAACCCTGAAAGTCAAACCTAGGTCAACTATGGTCAAACTAGGTCTAACAAGTCTAAATTAGGTCAAACAAGTTATTCTAGGTCTAAACAAACTAAGTATATGCAAATCAAGTATCCAAGATAGCTACTAACTCATAGCCTAAGTCACTTGCTAAACCAAGCACAAAACTAAACCATAAGCTAACAAGGCACACAAACTTAGTCATATAATGTATATATATTATTCACATTCATATATTCATATACATAGATATATATAGGAAAGCTATATATATAGGCACATATATATATATTATTTTTTTTTATATAGGCACATATATATATATATATATATATATATATATATAGAAAGAGAGGTAAAGAGTAAGTGAGTATGTGTGTGTATGGCATGTGTGTAAAAGGATATGTGTTAATGTTCTAAAATTTAGTGATATGTAGGTGTATGTGACATGGGATACATGATGTCAAAGGGTGTATGAATGCATGTGTGTAAAAGGTTATAGGTTAACTCAGTTTATAGAAATACATACATACATACTTACCTTGTATACATGCATACATACATATCATGTATATTATATTTACATGATACATACATGTATACTTGTATTATATTATACTTATATTCATGCATATTAGATACTTGTATTTATATTAACATATTGCAAACATTCATTTCATCCATGCATCTATGCATTACCTACATGTTTTATACATATGCATACATTGTATATTCATATCATTTCATACATTAACATAGAGACATACAAACATACACACATCATATATTTCATACCTTGCATTACCTACATATCATGTTATATATTATTATTCATTCCTTTCATATATTACATTCTATATTACCTATATACATGTATTTTCTCCATTCATTCATGCTTGCATCATATACTCTACATTACCATACATGTTATCATTATATATTGCATTATAATATTTATACATTATGCATTCATATCTATCATTACATATATATCTTGCATTCATATCTAGCATTCATTATATACTTTCATGCATACATTGTTTTTCATTCTTTCATTCATGCATTGCTTATATGCATTATATTAATAGCATTCCTACATGCTTACATTCAACCATATATATAAATTAATGTAAAGAGAATATATATCATATATATATCATTTTATTCATCTAACATATCATGTATTACATATCCTATACTCATTTAGTATCCATACTACATAGGCTCATAGGTTACACAAATACATATATCGTATAGTCACTCTTCTACTTAAAACTAATACTGTACCAATTGGGCATTCAATAAATTCCAGAATTAAAGTATGTTGTAGCTTTTCGTGTTAGCTTTCCGAAACTTTAAACGGATCGCATTTTCGTGTCCGAAAGCTCCCGGAATCGCAAAAATACTGAAATACGTTTGTCTTTCGTACAGCTGACACTCAAATAATTTTACAGAAAGTTACAGAAAGAATTTGGCTTATTAAAATATATATTTGGAAAGCTAACTTCGATACGGTTCTTTTAAAAAAATGGGAGATAAATCGGAGTTCTAAGATAAAAGTTATGACATTTCTAAGTTGCTTTGGCTACTAAAAACGTGGATAAAAATTATGACGAAATTAGGTAGTTTGAGACAAAAGAAACACAAGTATATAACATAATATATCAAGAACTCACTCTCTACACTAATATATATATAAGACACTATAGAACACATCTCCAATACAAAAATATGAGATTAAATATGTAATAATTCATTCATACATAACATCAACACATAGTGTGTCCAAATTTGGGGTTTTTTTCCACTAGGACACAATCACAACACAAAGGACACTCCTATGACCTCCAAATGGACACGAAATGGACACGAAATGGAGATACAACCATGGGGGTCATTCCTATGGGTTCAAAATAGACCTATATGCATGAGAAAATGAAAAGAAGAAGGGATTTATACCTCCCGGTAGATCGAATCGAAGAAAAGCCTTCCCGGAGTGACACCGACACGTAGAGATTCCAAAAGGACACGAACGAGCTCCGAATCCTCCCAAACTTGGGTAGCTTCCTCCTTGGCTAGAATGGAGAAGGAAAGAAGAAGATTTGGTGGCGAAATGGAAGGATTTGGTAGAGAAATTGCTAGGGATTGCTCTCTAGAAATTTAGGGAAGAACAAGAGAGAGAGAGTGTGGATGAGAATAATGAAATGAACTTGAGCCTATCCTCTCCCAAAGTGGCTGGCCATATGGGACTATTTGTCCTATTATGGTAAGGTCCAAAATGTCCCCACTAACCTATTCTATTAGTATTAGGAAATGGCTAATTGGTTGGGGCTAAATTAGTCATTCTAAAGTCTCTAATCACACTAACCGTATCCATAATAATTAGTCTAACCTCTAACTAAAATTAATATCATGTGGACTAAAATTAATATTATGTGGGCCATGCCTAACTAGTGTGTGGGTCCACTAAAGTCAACACTACCCCTGGGTCCCCGTTTCAAGTCGGATTGAGCTGAAATTCGAACCCGACTCAAATAATCCCAAAACAATATCATAAATAATAAAATAAATTTCAAAAATATTTCAAAAATACAAAATGACAAAAATACCCCTATTTCTGAAAATTGGAGGTGACAAATTTTCTCAAAACTAAAACCAAACAATAGTAAAATGTCAAAATCACAAGTCATAATTTTAAATAGTTTAAAAATGATTAAAAATCACCAAAAATTATAATATAAAATAATAATCAATAAATAATAATTATAATTATAAAATTTCAAAATTACCCTTATCTGGAAAACTGGGTGTTACAATCCTACCCACCTTATAAAAATTTCGTCCTCGAAATTAAGATGATCGCACCCCCTTCTATGTCAAACATAGTCAAGGGTCAATCACTAGTCAATTTCTTAACATCCAAGTACTTGGTCATCAACTGGTCAACTTCTTAGGGTTTTACCTATGCTAGCTATCTAGGTGTTGGCAACTAGAATTTAGCAAAAGAGAAACTCTATAATAGACTAGCTTTTAACTTCCCAATCCTATCAAGTCACCTATAACTAAATACCTACAAGCTAAGCACATGAATACCAAATACCACATATATATATATATATGCTCAAGAACAACAACCCATCACATATATCCTAAGTATATCATCTATATATATATATACATGACTGATCAACCAAGGGTTAAGGCAGACTAAACATATAAGGGTCTGAAACAATGCTTAGAACTAGGCTAAGGATGAATGGTCTGAATCAAGGGGACATGGTATCTAGTGAAGGGTCTGCACACTGCCTATAAAGGTGATCAACAAAAAGGAACTCAACACGAAGAGAACTTAACTAAAATGGAAAAGTGAACCAAGTATAGGCTAAACAACATGTTTATAACCCTATACAACAATGGCCTATAGATACCAACTAACCTATATCCCATATGCCAATATCATCTGCAATCTATCTATGCAAATAGACCTCTCGGTCTTAGGTGAAACTACAACTATACTCAAAGGCAGGCTCTGGTCATGGGTGCCTCACTGGAAAAGGTAAGGGAAAGTAGTAATAATCATCAAGGCTGTAAGACATACTAACATCCTATGTGTAACTGGTTGGTATTACAGATAACAGGAGAATTATCTGTAATGGGTTACTATTCTAACACCAATGCTAACTATCACCTCTAGGGTACATACACTCTACAAGTCATCATACCATTATACTATGAAGGAACTACCTATGAATAAGCTCTACAAAACTAAATATCCCTACTCCTAAGTCATTTATAACAATCAAAAGGGTATGATGTTTAAACCTTCTCAAGATACAATCTGTTAATCATATGCGTCTGTCCAAAATCATGTTGTCCAGAGTCTTCATCATGCTAGTGAGCAAGGCTACGATAATCACAGAGTCCTTGACTAAGGTACGTACCTCTAGGTTTATGGTATTTAAAATTTTCGTATTGCCGCATGCGACGACGAAAATCTTAAATTCCTATACCCGAGAATACATCTAAAATCTGACTACATATCCTCACTATGCCAACTAACACGACTATCGAGGATTCTAGATCCCATGATTTAGGCGACCTAGCCCATATGATTTTCTCAGAAGAAAAACAAACACAACAAAAGAGTAACATGACAAAATTAATCAATCAACAAGGAACAGATGGAATCGGATTTTAAGGTAATTATAAAAGACAATTGCGGGAATGGAATTGAGAAGAACGGAACTTGCAGCAAGATCTCCAACGGTCTGTGCATCCTCGACTGTCCTGACGATAGCTCGCCCTGCTGGTTTCCTCCAGCCTGATGCTGATACTGCACAAATCTCTGCTGCTGATGCTGCATGAATCGCTGCTGCTGAGAGAAACCAGAAACGAGGGAAAAAGTCTCTGTACAGACGGAGGTGCACCTCTAATGTAGCAGAAATGCCAACCTGAGTCGGTACAACAGAAGCAGCGGTCTCAAGGCCCTGATGAACAGGACGAGGGGTGGCCAGCCTCTCGATAGTATCTCCCGAACCGAAACGATGAGATCGTGTCTTCATAACCATCATGAAGACAGATCAAAATAAGAAACAATTTCTGAGAATGAAGCAAAAATTAAAAGGAGAACAGTTTATATTCAAGGAAAGTCAATAAGAAACAATTTTAGACAAAAGGACTCGGATTAAGAGTTTTTTCTAATGTGATTGAGTACTCCAAAAATATCCTAATCCTACTGCAGGCTGTAGTGATACTCTAGTTCGAATACCACTACATAAACTCGACCTGCATAGGCCACCACTAAAAACGTGTCACGACCCGCACCCTAGAGTAAGGGCACAAGACGTGGGTACGTCCAGCATACGCCGCAGTGTCGGCGGTAGAACGCTGTCCTAGGTCAAATATCTAACAATATAAAGGTACCTGTACAGTATATACTCTCCGAATGGAGGTGACATAGCAGATACAGTCTCAATCACAACTAAGGTAGAGCGAGATAAAAGATAGGTAAAACATGAAATCCAAAAGAGATACAGCAGATAGAAGTCTAAGTGTCTAAGATACACAAACCCAGAAAACATCTTAAAGCTCAATACAGTAATCCATAGAATAAATACAACTCAATACAACTGAAATAACTAACTATACAACCTCTACTGTGTCTCCTCTAGGCTAGCAGGCAACCTCCAGACTATCTGTAAAATTTATCAACAGGTCCAGTCAGGACAGGAACGAGCACATCTCATCTAGAAAATCCAAGTAAATGACAGAGAACTATAAAGCAGTTATAGATAGTTGTATTGATGAAAATGGAAGTTTATATTCAGGTGATGGTAAAAAAGACAGATAAAGTGCAAGAAAAGTAAATAACTAAACAAGAGAAGAATTATAGCAATGAAGACTGTAAAAAATAGAACTAGCTGAACCAGGGTAACACATATAAGTCTAGATAGTAAATGTAAACAAGTATAAGACCAACGTAAATCCAGACAACATGAATCTGATACCATGTGATTCCAGTACAAGATGAGTCCGGTATGAGATGATTCCAGTCAGTGATCAAAGATTCTAGGGTGGGTCCAGCCTATACTCTAGCAGCGTGTTTTAAAATACCGAGTTTGATATGTAAACGGCTGTAGGTAATATGGCACATCACACACCTGGCCGGGTATGAGATGGTTATCATTCCAGTAGATTCCAGTTGGGAGATTCCAGATTGGGGTATGTCTACATGTCTTACTCTAGTATTTTCCCTCCCAGCAAGTGAATCCAGAATTCTGACATAATGATTCAAGATGAGTCCAGCCAAAATATAATGATACCAGTAAATGATTCCAGTTAAATGATTCCAGTAGGTGATTCCAGTAATAGAGATGATACCAGTAATAGAGGCCAGAAAATAAAAGTGTGTCGTATACATGAATCCAGAATATCCACACGTGTTGTAACAGAGAATCGCATACAACTAACTAGAACTGAAGTACAGTAATTGACAAGTAAATAAGAGAACTATCAGAGAATGTACTCGCCTGATGTCTGAATGTCCAAAGTCAATATACTGTCCGATGAGAGGTATCTGGCTCCTAATCAGAACAGCATAAGTCACAACAAGTCCAAAATGACAATATGAAGTTCTACTATGCATTCTACATGATTCTAGGTCAATCTAGACCAAAGTCAACTCTTGGTCAACTTGGTCAACCCTGAAAGTCAAACCTAGGTCAACTATGGTCAAACTAGGTCTAACAAGTCTAAATTAGGTCAAACAAGTTATTCTAGGTCTAAACAAACTAAGTATATGCAAATCAAGTATCCAAGATAGCTACTAACTCATAGCCTAAGTCACTTGCTAAACCAAGCACAAAACTAAACCATAAGCTAACAAGGCACACAAACTTAGTCATATAATGTATATATATTATTCATATTCACATATTCATATACATAGATATATATAGGAAAGCTATATATATAGGCACATACATATATATATATAGAGAGAGAGAAAGAGAGGTAAAAGAGTAAGTGAGTATGTGTGTGTTTGGCATGTGTGTGAAAGAATATGTGTTAATGTTCTAAAATTTAGTGATAGGTAGGTGTATGTGACATAGGATACATGATGTCAAAGGGTGTATGAATGCATGTGTGTAAAAGGTTATAGGTTAACGCAGTTTATAGAAATACATACATACATACTTACCTTGTATACATGCATACATACATATCATGTATATTATATTTACATGATACATACATGTATACTTGTATTATATTATACTTATATTCATGCATATTAGATACTTGTATTTATATTAACATATTACAAACATTCATTTCATTCATGCATCTATGTATTACCTACATATTTATACATATGCATACATTGTATATTCATATCATTTCATACATTAACATAGAGACATACAAACATACACACATCATATATTTCATACCTTGCATTACCTACATAAAATGTTATATATTATCATTCATTCCTTTCATATATTACATTCTATATTACCTATATACATGTATTTCCTCCATTCATTCCTGCTTGCATTATATACTCTATATTACCATACATGTTATCATTATATATTGTATTACAATATTTATACATTATGCATTCATATCTATCATTACATATATATCTTGCATTCATATCTAGCATTCATTATATACTTTCATGCATACATTGTTTTTCATTCTTTCATTCATGCATTGCTTATATGCATTATATTAATAGCATTCCTACATGCTTGCATTCAACCATATATATAAATTAATGTAAAGAGAATATATATCATATATATATCATTTTCTTCATCTAACATATCATGCATTACATATTCTATACTTATTTAATATCCATACTACATAGGCTCATAGGTTACACAAAATGCATATATCGTATAGTCACTCTTCTACTTAAAACTAATACTGTACCAATTGGGCATTCATTAAATTCTAGGATTAAAGATGTTGTAGCTTTTCGTGTTAGCTTTCTGAAACTTTAAACGGATCGTATTTTCGTGTCCGGAAGCTCCCGAAATCGCAAAAATACCGAAACACGTTCGTCTTTCGTACAGCTGACACTCAAATAATTTTACAAAAAGTTACAGAAAGAATTTGGCTTATTAAAATATATATTTAGAAAGCTAACTTCGATACGGTTCTTTTAAAAAAACGGGAGATAAATCGGAGTTCTAAGCTAAAAGTTATAACATTTTTAAGTTGCTTTAGCTACTAAAAACGTGGATAAAAATTATGACGAAATTAGGTAGTTTGAGACAAAAGAAACACAAGTATATAACATAATATATCAAGAACTCACTCTCTACACTAATATATATATATAAGACACTATAGAACACATCGCCAATACAAAAATATGAGATTAAACATGTAATAATTTATTCATACATAACATCAACATATAGTGTGTCCAAATTTGGGTTTTTTTTTCCACTAGAACACAATCACAACACAAAGGACACTCCTATGACCTCCAAATGGACACGAAATGGACACGAAATAGAGATACAACTATGGGGGTCATTCCTATGGGTTCAAAATAGACCTATTGTATGAAGAAATGAAAAGAAGAAGGGATTTATACCTCCCGGTAGATCGAATAGAAGAAAAGCCTTCCCGGAGTGACACCGACACGTAGAGATTCCAAAAGGACACGAACGAGCTTCGAATCCTTCCAAACTTGGGTAGCTTCCTCCTTGGCTAGAATGGAGAAGGAAAGAAGAAGATTTGGTGGCGAAATAGAAGGATTTGGTGGAGAAATTGCTAGGGATTGCTCTCTAAAAATTTGGGGAAGAACAAGAGAGAGAGTGTAGATGAGAATAATGAAATGAACTTGAGCCTATCCTCTCCCAAAGTGGCTGGCCATATGGGGCTATTTGTCCTATTATGGTAAGGTCCAAAATGCCCCCACTAACCTATTCTATTAGTATTAGGAAAGGGCTAATTGGTTGGGGCTAAATTAGTCATTCTAAAGTCTCTAATCACACTAACCTTATATATCCATAATAATTAGTCTAACCTCTAACTAAAATTAATATCATGTGGACTAAAATTAATATCATGTGGGCCATGCCTAACTAGTGTGTGGGTCCACTAAAGTCAACACTACCCCCGGGTCCCCGTTTCAAGTCGGATTGAGCTGAAATTCGAACCCGACTCAAATAATCCCAAAACAATATCATAAATAATAAAATAAATTTTAAAAATATTTCAAAAATACAAAATGACAAAAATACCCATGTTTTTGAAAACTGGGGGTGACAAATTTTCTCGAAACTAAAACCAAACAATAGTAAAATGTCAAAATCACAAGTCATAATTTTAAATAGTTTAAAAATGATTAAAAATCACCAAAAATTATAATATAAAATAATAATCAATAAATAATAATTATAATTACAAAATTTCAAAATTACCTTCATCTAGAAAATTGGGTGTTACAATCATGACTGATTTGACCTTGTTCATGCTCGTGCCAACTTTCTAATTTTATCATGCATGGATGATTTGCATGATTAACCTTGATCGTGACTGTATCTTAACTTATATCTATGGGACTATAGCCTTGTTTAGATTGCATCTAGAACCTTGATTATTCTTTAGAAATTCAGTCGTAACTAGACCATGTTGACTGTAATTGGATCATACCAAATCGTTTCAATTTAAATCATTCTTAAATATTTGGTTGTCAACTAGACCATTGGACCAAATATTGATCGTGCCAAATCACACTCTTCTTTTGTATATTATCTTTATCATTTTGATCTTATCCATGATTACGCGTGACTAATTAGATCATGAATCATATCACTCCCTTGATTATACCATTCGTCGTTTTATTCATATCAATTAAAAATTTGGTTTCTTGATTATTCTTCATAGTCGTGCCTAATCGTGCTCTTTGAAATTTTGAAGACGAAATATTTCTAAGGTGGGTAGGTCGTAAGCCTACTTTCCGTTTTCTTATATTCTCTATTTAGTTTATTTTAGTTTAATTATTTTTTTCCAAATCGAAAATTAATTTTTTATACAATTTCTATTTTAGATATTTTGAAAGAAAAAAAAGAAAAAAAGCAAAAAAAAGAAAAAAAAAAGAGAGGAGAGATTTGCAACATTTTAGAAGATATTTTATTCTAGGATTATTTGAATTGCTATTTTATCAAGAGATTTATATTAAATTCAAATTATTACTATATTATTTTAGAAGGTATTGTATTTGTGAATATATATATATATATATATATATATATATATATATATATATATATATATATATATATATATATATATATATATATATATATATATATATATATATATATATATATATATGAATTATTCTTAACAATATTTTGACAATTGATTTTATTACAAGGATTATTTAAAGTAATAGGTATTATTTTAGACAATATTTTATGATAGATTTGGGGTATGATTGGGTCAAATCCCTAGATTTCCTTTCCGGAGTTTCAGAAATTTTTATTCATGTATTTTATTCGTCGGGGTGGAAGGCAGATTTCGTCGATACCTTGTTTATCCTTATTTTCCTTAGCAAACTTGTTTCAAAATTAAGGTTGAAAGTATTGTAGGACTTTTAGAGTTTCAAACACTTTCTTCCTATTTTATTTATTTTATTCGATCAATTTCTTTATCATGAATTTCCACTACCTTTCACCAATCTACCAAGTCTGCCTATCCTAGTAGTCCTTAAATTCGAGGACGAATTTATTTCTAAGGTGGGTAGATTTGTAATCCCCCTTCTCGGAATATTAATATTTTTTTATTTTATTGAAATTATGATTTTAGGATTTTATAAATAATTAATTAGATAATTATTACGGTAGATGACTTTAGCCACGGTTGAGCTTTGAAGTACCAGATGACTAAAAATCGTGGCACAGATAGTGCCGTGGTGTGCCTTGACTAGCGTTTCAGCCATGACAAGGAAGACCGACCATAAGTATGCCCCAACTAAGAAACCCATGCTAAGTTGCGACTAAACCCCTATAGATTAATTAATTATATATTAATTAAGATTATGATTTTAGGAGATCCGGTTGTGCCGATTTAGCTCGAACTGGACCCGAACCAAGCCCAAACCCATGTAGACGTGTAGCACGTCCAAAAGATGTCCATATAGATAATTGTTGGTGTAGTTTAATTAGTGTAATTATTTTAGTGGATAAGTAAGTATTTCTTATATAAAAGAGTTTTCATATAATAAATAAGATGCTAAGAATAATTTACTAGATTTTGGGTTTTAGGATATATTATAGGTATATGTTATATAAGTATCTACATGGGTACACACATATACATGTATATGCATCTATTTAGATATATAAATAGGTTTATAGAATACGAGAATTAGGCTTTATATATATACAACAAGAAATTAACTTTATTTATATAAATTATATATATATAGAATTATGATTTTTATATAGTGAAAATATTGATTATATTTAAAATATTTATTGTCTGTATGGAATTTGTGGTACATATATATATATGTATAAATATCAGGATATATATTGATTATATAGGCATGTAAATATATTTATAATTTATTAAGGTATATACATGTATACATGTTATATATATATATATATATATATATATATATATATATATATATATATATATATATATATATATATATATATATATATATATATATATATATATATTATATATATATATATATAATATATATATTTTTTATATAATATAAATATATATATATATATATATATATATATATATATATATATATATATATATATATATATATATATATATATATATATATATATATATATATTTATATTATATAAAAAATATATATATATATATATATATAAATATATATATATATATAAAATATATATATATATTTTTATATAAAATATATATATATTATATATATATATTTTTATATAAAATATATATATTATATATATATATATATATATATATATATATATATATATATATATATATATATATATATATATATATATATATATATATATATATATTTTATATATATATATATATATATATATATATATATATATATATATATATATATAGGTGCGTAAATATATATTATATATATATATAAAATATATATATATATATATATATATATATATATATATATATATATATATATATATATATATATATATATAATATAGGTGTGTAAATATATATACATATATGGTAGACTAAATAAGAGATAAAATCAAATGAACAAAACCCACACCCAAACATCTTCCCACAGAGCAACTCCAAACCAGCCAGGTAGCACCAGCACAGTGGGCCTAACCCCAGGAGGCCGACCCCTTCTTTTGGAACCAACCGAACACATTGATACATATACGTATATATATATGTCGGGACAAAGGTAGAGAGAAATTCGCCAAATAAACATCATAAACCCTAACCTAAAACCCTCCCCGATGCCTGGGCGGCCTCCCCAAGATCGCGCGTCCCCGCACGAGTCGCCGGACGGCGATTGAAGCCCACGCGTGCGCGGACAGCGTGACAGCAACATCCCAATCTGACCCTAGTTTCGTGATAGAAGTTCTTCCACGACGCTTGATCGTTTTACGATCTACTTCTTCAGGTAGGATCCTGAATTATACACCTTCAATTACCTTCAGTTAGTTTTAATTCAAATAAACTGGATTGCCCGATAAATCGACTCAAAGTCGAGGAAAAACTTATTTGGAAACAGGACATAAATTCAGTCCACGAACCCTATTTAGAAGACTGATTCATGATAGGTTATTTAGATTTCTCCAAGCCCAATTTACCATGATCATAGATAACCTATACATCTTCAAAAAGGCTTTGGTAGTTTTTAATTTCACTTATCGTACATCGAGAAATATGTTTTCAAAATTATGGAAAAATTACATGAAAAACAGTTTCAAAAGTTAGGAAAACCTTCGATACGATGTGTGTTCCGCCAATCCAGACGACGTGGTCGTGAACCGAAAGCATCAAAAGGTGCGTATCGGCTTCATGGACGTGTGGGCTTTGACGAAATTCAAATTGGTTGCGTGTGCGCGACGAATTTGATGTGTATCCGTCAAAATTCAACGTATCGATCTCTGTGCAAATTTTCCAATTACTTTATACACGTTAGTCAAATCGAGAAGAAACTTACGCCAACAGGACCGTATCATTTTTCTGTCCTGTATGCCAAGTTTGGTCCGATTCTGAGACAGTTGACCGGATCGCCGTTTTGCGGGCCCCACGATCCGACTCAACGGGCAATTTTGTGCACGGCCCACCGGAATTCAGCTTTGGACATACGATTGGGTTCGTATCAAAAAACTAGACATGTAGAGATATAGTTTGATGACTTTAGAGACCATAGACTTTGTCACACTTTTTGGTGCAAAGCGGGTCCAACGACGGATACCGTTTTGACCAAAAATTACCGTTTTGCTCCTGTATCCAGAATTGGAGTTAAGGACAGACAATTTTAGCTAATTTGACAATTCTAAAAATGTTGGTAATGTTTATTTCAGCATCCGAAGACTTTTGCATGTGTTGACTGTTGTGACTCATTGAGTGGTATAGTATTATCGGTTTCACCAGCACAGGTCCTCAGGCGAGTACATCTCTGATAGTTCTTATATTTGATTATCTCTATGAATCATGTACGTAGTAGTATTTTATATTGATATTCCATTGGTTCATGACACGATGTTACACGAGATAGTAGTTATGGATTTTTTACATGTTGTTCGTGACCAATCTATTATCGTGTTCGTGGCCTGTTTGGATCCATGAGTACTGGTCGGGCGAAAAAATACTCTAGACATGTAAACAAACCCAAAATTATTCTTGCCTAATAGCAGTCGCACACTTCACGTGCGGGGTGCCGGATCTTATTCTTGCCTAATAGCAGTCGCACATTTCATGTGCGGTGCGCCGGATTCACCCTTAGCCGTTTACATGTCGAAGTGTATTTCAACTCACTAGATAGATACAGTTTTTGGTTATACAGTATACATTGCTAGCTACAGGTCTACTCTGTTTTTAGAACTCACTTGCCATGTTCACCATGCTCAGTTCTGTCATGATTATATACTTATCTTTTCGTCGTGTATTTTATTATTATTTACAGATTTATGGATTTTGTCATTTGTTGAATCTGTTGTGAGATTGTACTCGTTCCATTCCTGACTGGAAATCAATATTTTTTAAGTTTAGCCGCGATCACTCTTAGCATCGTAAAGGCATGGGTATGCTGAGGTCAACCTAGATAGTTGAATTAGTTGTTTCTTTTCTATTTGCGAGATATTGTATTTTCTAGCAAATGTGAAGTTGTGAAACCTTGTAATTTGTAAACTTGATTTAATAATGTGAATGAGCAATAAATGTAGATTTTGTGATTTTGAGGATCTTGGCCGTGACAGCGTTCTACCGTCGACTCTGCAGCATCGGCTGGCTTGGGCACGTCTCGTATCAGAAAAGCGGGTGCGGGTCGTAACAAGTTTTTGTGGTGGCCCATGCAGGTCAGTTGTCACAAATTATGCGAACTCGTGATAGTACCATATTAGTCGTACTACTGCGAGCCTGCGATTAGGAAATGCTCATTCACAACTAGGAGTAAATCAATTTTAAGAGAATAGTTAGGACTAGGAGTCCCTAATTTAAATTGACAATTGGGTAGTTAAGGTTGCTACATATGTCTCACTAGATGAATTTCATAGAAGGATACACTGTCGCATTTTGATTCTACGATATTTCTCAGAGGGTAGATTCGTAACATCTTCTCGAAAGTTTGAAAAATATCATTTTATTTATTTGTTTGAATTAAAATATGATTTTAGAATTTTATAAATATTTAGTGTAGACGGCCTTAGTCACGGTTAAATTTCGGAGTGCAAGATAACCAAGAATTTTGGCACTGAGAGTGTGGTCGAGTGCTTTGACTAGTATTCTAGCCATGGTAGAGGAGGCCGAGTCATAGGTGTGCACCAACTAAAAAAACCAGGCCAAATCGTGACATAACCCTGGGAATAATTTAATTACTTATTATTAAGATTATTGGCTTTTAGAAGACCTGGTTGTTCCAAACTAGTCCGAACCTAACCCAAGTCCTGGTGGTCATGTAGTGCGACCAACGTCGTCCATGTAGATATATAGATGTGTATATATATTGGTAGTCCATTTCTAGTATTGTGAATAATTTCTATAAATTGTATATTGAATATAATATATGTATTATTGCTATTTAAATTTATATTTTACTTGGAAATGTGATAACCTTCTCTTCGAATGATATTTTGGGATTTTTGGGATTTACTTAGGCTATACATATATATTTGCGTATAAATATATTCACGATAGGTAGACATAGTGCTTTACACCTATTTTTCCTCGACCTTGAATATTAGAGAAATATAAATTTATATTTATATTTCTTTTGCCTTCGGTCATTTTCTTCCTAATCATGATCATTTGTATAATGTTATCTTATGCATTTTCTAAACATCGTCATATCATAAGTTCGTATCACTCATATTCTTTTCCTTGGACCTAAGGAATTATTTTTTTAAATAACTTCGCACTCAATGGTCTATTAATCTCGAGTTAACTTTTTGGATTCAAAAGTTTCCTCTAAATCGTTGAATGTTGAATATTCGTGAAATAAGGATTATAAGATTTTTTTATACTTATTTTGACTTCGATCATTATCCTTCCTAACCAATTTTTTTTCTTTCAAGAAGCTGATCTTATACTTGAAGAACAGATACTTGCACTTTTTCCATCTTTATCAACTTGTATGATATTTTAAACTCCTTTGATATTCTTGGGGATATAGTTGGAATAAATTTTGATGACTTGCGATGACAAGACAGCAACGCACTGTCGTTACTTATTTGAATTATCGAGACTGCGGGTTCACTGCAGCCAGCAACGCACTGGCGTGGCATGACCCCTAAGTTGAAATAATTTCAAGTAAGCGTGGGTGATCGAACATTATTAAAAATTATATCTTGGTCGTCTTATTTCATCCTTGAGTTGTTATGTCAAGATTAGATAGAGTTGATAGGGTATTTGTTACCGCAACATAGCTCGAGTTGTGGAACCAAGGGTTTAATGCAGCTAGCTGTACACTGGCGAGGCATAAATTTTTGGTAAAATGACTTCGATTATGTTTACGAGTTTTGAATACCATAGAGAACCCAGAACCACTGTTGTCTACTGCTTGTTCTTTACTGCGGGGTTATGAACCCAGAACCACTGTTGTCTACTGCTTGTTCTTTACAAAGAACAAAGTCCTGTGGGAGGATGGCTTAGAAGCCTTAATGAGTTCTCAGGCATCTGGGATGTTTGGCGTGCATTACAGGAAGCACGGATAGCACAACACTACTACGGAGCGTAGTATTCTATGCTACAGTGGGGTGACACCACATGAGGTACCTTGTAAGGGCAAAGCCTCGGCTTCGAGCCAAGTCACAGCGACGTAGCACCGCACATAGGCAAGAGGGCCTAATGTTGTATAATGAAAGTGGTAGGCAACACTACAAAGAGACTGGACCTCATGTTATAGTGGGTGACACCACATGAGGTAGGACCTCGGCTTTGCAAGCCATGTCACAGTGGCGTAACACCGCAAGGAAGCGAAAGGGTTCATGCTGGGTAGTTTGGCACTACAAAGAGGCTGGGCCTCATGCTACTAGTGGTATAACACCACATGAGACAGGGTCTCGGCTTCGGACCATGTCATAGTGGTGTAGCACCGTAAGGAAGAAAAATGCTTCATGCCAAAGACTCTTTAAAAGAACTCACCTAAAGTGTATGGAAAGAGATATAGGCAGTCTCTTGAGGAAAATATTGTGGATACCCAAGATACATACACCGAAACCAATCTGGCACAAGGCCTTTAATGTGTAGCCAGAAGCGTAGTTGATGTCATTATGTGAGTGAAAAGAATTGCAGTTATGGTGCAGAATATAAGGCTTAGTCCATTTTTGTATCATGTTGTCATTTAACCCAGCGAAAAGATTCAAGTCGTAGCGACATCTATCCTAATGCATGATGGACAGTCACTGTAGGGAACACTCAACCCATATAAAGAGATGTGTGGAGGATTGTTGGTGTTTTTGCTTGTTGGTCTTTTGCTTAGGAAACTAAAAAGATAGTCCCATATTGGAAAAACTAAATGGATGTGTCACGACCCACACCCTGTTTAGGGGTACGAGAATGTGGGTACGTCCAGCCTACACCGCAGTGTCGGCGGTAGAACGTTGTATAGGTCATCTATAACCTCTAACATCTAACAACAAGATATATAAACCAATTATCTCTGCACGGAGGTATAATATAATATCTCAACTCTGTATCTCAATCACAAGTTAGGAAAGATAGAGCACGATATGGAATCAGATAAAAGGAAGAAACTGAATATAAATAGAGTTATCACACCACACAAAATAGATGTTCAACACAAATAAATATAAGTCCTGAATATAACTAAGTCTCAACTAACAATCGGAACAATCCGATACAAACTAAAAACTATAAATACTATACTAGACTAGACTAGGCACCCTCTACTGAGCTAGATGCTCCTCAGGCTCCTGAAGGTCACCCTTATGTACCCCATAGAAGGTAGGGCAGTCACCATCATCATCTATAATATTTTCAATAGGTCCAGTCAGGACAGGAGCGAGCACAATACATCTCACGCAGTTCATAACATGTTAGAAAATATAAAGCATACAAAAGAGTAAGATACATGAACTGTAAGAAGATGTACATGAAAACGAGAGAGAATTTATAACTGAAAATATATACAGGATAAGTAAAACTGCAAGTACTTGTGATTTAAAGCACAATATGGTTATGTAAACGGGTTAGGTTATACAATAACAAAGGTAACTCCATCATACGTGAGTGTACAATGTACATATACAACAGTTTATACAATATTTGTACAATGGGATTTGATTACATAACCATTTTCTACTCACCCTCCCCAATCAATACACAATGATCCAATCCAGTTACGTTACCTTGTACAATAGTTTCTCCATGAAGCTCATGTGATCATGAGAGTACAAGATGCACAATGGTTTACATGAATAGGGGTGTATAATAAATACAATATATTCGTAAAACGCACATCAAAATATGTATCTGCTGAACACAATGGGGATAACATCGCAAGAGAAGATCCATATAGTACCAATCCGTGATAACAATCGTGCCAGTATCAAGTAAAGTAATCTGGAGCAAGAATATAAGTCCTGACAAGTATGAAACGATCAAAGAATGTACTCGCCTGTCACCCTGAATGACTGATATCACTACCAAAATTTATCGTTTTAGCGACGATCCTATCCGTCGCCAATCTGACGGTAATTACTATTAGCGACCGATCACTGACGGGTTTTGACCAAAAAAATTCGTCGACAATCAGCTCGTCGCTAATAACGGTCCGTCGCTACGTAGTCGTCAAGCGACGGAATAGCGACGGCTTTTCGACGTCACAATACGAAGCATTAGCGACGCATTTCCGACGGACTGTCGTCCATTTCAACTATTAAGTACTGAACTGTGTAGACAATAGCGATGTAAAATTCTGTCGATAATCCGTCGTAATAGCGTATCAGAGCGTATCGTTCCGTCGCTCATCCGTCGGTAGTCGTCAGTAACAAACGATGGATTAGCGACGGCATGCTGACGGAATATCCGTCGATCAGGTTCTGGAAATGCTTGGCATTTCCAGCACCATGGCGACGGAAGTGTAGTCGCTAATCCGTCGCTACACTGTCGCCACAGCGACTGATTAGTGGCTGATTATCCGTCACCATGGTTCTGGAAATGTCAAGCATTTCCAGAACCTTGTCGACGGATTTTCTGTCGCTAAGCAGTCGCTAGAGCGAGCGATTGATTAGTGGCTGATTATCAGTCGCCGTGGCGACGGATAGGCCGTCCCTATTCCGTCGAAGTTTATACCACCAGAACCTTACCGACGGATAATCCGTCGATCACCCGTCGCTACCTGGAAACAGTTTAAAAACTCCAGATAGCGACGGCTAATCCGTCGAAAACCCGTCGGCAACTAGGAATATCTGTCGCTAAACGGTCACTAGTCCGTCGCTAACTGAGTTTTTTGGAAAAAAAATTGCAGCACTTTCCCTGTTCACAAATATATGCATAAACCAAACCAATATATAATGCACACCAATTATCCAACAATCACACAGACCAAATATATAATACACACCAATTATCCAAGAATCACATAGACCAAATATGCACATACGAATTTAATGCACACCAATTATCCAAGAATCACAGACCAAACCAAATTAATAGAAAATAAACAGAAATTATCCTGAAGAGTAACATAATATCCGGTGCTATAATTCGATTATAGCACAATTAATCCAAAGCACTCACAAATAATCCAAATTTTCTTAATACAATATTTTAAGAAGGAGGAGGTCGATTATCCGGTTGTGGTAATCCCAGATGCGACCGACGAATATACTCCTCCATAAGGTACGAAGGCAAGCCTTTGTAGACACTGCTCGGAAGTCGGCGTAGCTGCTCTGCGGACATGAGATCCAGGAGTGACGTCACAGTCGTAGGCGGTACCACAGGGGCATCAGGGTTGAAAGAAAGATGACCCACGGAAGACAGACCGACACCTGCAGTCGACGGACCAGTAGAAGACGGACGAACACCATCAGCAGACGTACCGGCAGCAGCAGACGGATCGGCAGCAACAGACGTAGGCAAAAAGTACGTGGCAAATTGCTCCCGCAAGGACGATACCGCCTCGTGCAGCTGCGTAAGCTGCGACCTAACATCATCGTCTGCCGGGGCCGCGGGAGGAGGCAGTGTCGGTGGAAATCTCTGCGTCGCCATGTGGAATGGCCCTAGGGAGCCGACTCCGTACAGGAGCCCTTTCTTAAAGCTGCCGACGGTATCTACGAATAAGTCGTTCCGAGTGGCCAAAGAAGAGGGAACCCGGAAGGGCATCGTTTCACCGACATCCTCGGTGTCAGTTAACTGAGTCCGACTAAGGGCCTCACGATACGCAGCCTATCAAATGAATGTGTTTATATTATAAGATTTACCTAAGTTGTAATCTAAATCCTATGTTTCACTAAGTTAAGTGTGAATCGTAAGTTTACCTAAGTTATAGTCCGAATACTTTTAATTCTAATGTTAATCTCATAAACGTAAGTACTTACATCAGTCTCCTTGGCCCTCTCGTCGACGAAGCTCCCGTCCTTCCGTCTTTTGTGCGTATGCTGGAACACGTCGTGCATAGTGACCGATTCTGGTGCCCTTTCCTCCTTCACCGCCCGTTGGGCCTGCATACGAAATTTCCGTAGAAACTAATTAACTCCTTTAATTAATAATACCTAATTCGATAGTGAAATAAATTTACGGTTGCTCACCAGATCTGCAAGTGTCGCTGCGTGGGACCTTGATCCCCCCGTATGAAGGCCCGCGGCCTGTCGGTTCACCTTCGCCTTCTCCGATTTCTTCTTGTACGCAGGGGTATCCATCATACCTAAGAGGTCCTCATAATACTCCTATCGGATCCAATTCGGCCTCGTATATCCCATTTTTAGGTCATGAATAATCCCGTATCTTCTTCGAGCAAGCGCTTCTGTAGGTCCTGCAGATCCCTTCCTCGCGATGGAGGGGCCACCAGTACGTTGTCTAACACAAAAAATCAATTATCACGTAATTTAAAAAATGGTTGATTAAAGAGTAACTAATAATTAACCAGAAGATATAGATATATACCCTCAACTCGTCGAGCCAGACGTACTGCACGTTTGGGGGCACCGACGAAAAGTTGAGGTAGGGACCGTGGAAGTTAGCCCTGATAATTTCTCCAAGAGCCCAGCCAATAATAAACGGAAAAAACCTACAAAGAAAAAACGACTGGATTATTAACTTGAATAAATGAAAGAAATTTAATAAATTATCTTAAATTTACTTACGAGGTCCCCGCGGGCCATAGCTCTCGTCGGAACTCGCCTCTCGGCCTCTCTGGTGCCGTCGGAGGATCCGCGGGTCCGCGTATGTACTCCCCAGTAACCGGATGGAACCGAGTGTGGGGGTACTCCGGGGTCCACTGTGCAGTAACTGGGACATCCCCTGGTGGATCCGCTGTTGGTGGTTCTGATAGCGGAACGGATCCGCTAGCAGATTCAGACTCATGTCTCGATGAAGTGGTCGATCGAGGGCGGGATGCGTCTGTGCCCGGGGTACTCCGGGTCGAGCTCGCTCGATGGGGTCACATCCCGGGAACTTTGAATGCGACCACGACCACCAGCACCAGTACGACCATGACCATGACCCACACCACCACCACCACCACCACCACCACCACGACCACAGCCAGCCATTATGACCTGTAAATAGAACACATAAACATAATTAACAATATAAAAGTGTAAATGGATATAAAAAACTAAACTAAAATATACATACCACCAGTAGGGAGACGAGTGTCGCCGCGACGAAAAAGACTAGGAGTGCCATCTGTAATAAGTAAATAATCGAATTAAAAAAATATGAATTCACGTAATTGCTTTTATGAGGTCAAACTTAATTCACGTAATTGGAAGTGTTTTTAATATACAACAATATTTAACCTAATCATCGTCTTCGTTCTCATCCTCGGCCTCGTCTTCATCATCATCCTCCTCATCCTCATCCTCATCCTTATCTTCATCGTCGATTTCATCTATATCCTCATCCCCATTAAATTCTTCTTCTTCTTCTTCTTCTTCTTCTTCTTCTTCTTCTTCGTCTTCTTCTTCTTCTTCTTCTTCTTCTTCTTCTGCCTCAATATTTGGGACAAGACGCCTCTTTCTCCCCTGGTTGACAGCTAAGTCTTGTGTATCAACCTCTTTCTCCCCTCTATTTTCCTCAACAATATCTTCAACATCTATTGTATCTGAGTGTTGTCCCAAGTATTGGAACTTTTCGATCTGGTCCTCTTGGTATGCTGGGTCTCCAACGTTGAATGTATTTCTAGATTTAATCTTGCATACTGCCCACCAGTCAATTCGATCTCTACGACGCCTTGGGTAGCTTGTATAGTAGACTTGAACAGCCTGATTTGCTATCGCAAATATATCGGACCCTCTATACCTCATGCGATAATTTATATCGACGAATCCAAATTGTTTATCGATTCTCCAACCGATATTTGGTGTCGTATCGAACCACTCACATTTGAACATCACAATATGCATATCATATGGGCCAGTATATTGTAAATCTACAATATCCCGAAGTACTCCATAATAGTCAAAGTCCGGCTCGTCGTCATAGACGGTGCCTCTTATGCAAACACCGGAATCCTTGGTACTGATGCCGTCATTGATAAATTTGACATTTATAGCATTCTGATTTGACTTAATCCTGAAGCCATTAACGACATAGCCTGGCCAAGTCTTTATTTGCTTCTTCGGTCCCAGTGCCAGATAACGAACCCTCTCATGAGTGAGTGTTATTTCAGGCAATAAAACCTGTAAACAAATATTTATAATTTAAATATTTCAGATTATATTGTTTACAAAAACAAAAGTATGAAACTTTATTGATACAAACTTTTTAAAGATTACAAGAATTTTGGGAAATGTACAACTTTAGGAATCCAATCTAGAAGACGATTGCTTTATCCCTTGGACGATGTGAACTGTGAAGTCGATAGCCTCTGAAGTTGAAGACAACTCAGAAATTGAAGGCAAAAGCCTCGGAAGAAGGCAGCAGCACTTTGGACAAGAACTTCTGAACTCTCTGATCTCTCTATGATCTGATCCCCATTGAATGAAGACTTGAAACTCTATTATAGAGTTCTAGAAATAACTAACTTTTAGTTATTCTGAACTGCGCATGCTGGATTGCGCATGAATTGGATTGCGCAACTGTGGACTGCGCAGGTAGTTGTCTGATCGTGGGCCAACTGTCTTTGACACATGGCATCATTTGATTGAAATGCGCATGATCGTGCATAGACGGTTGCCACGTAATGAGCAATTGATGGCATGAATGCCACGTGTATTTTGTCAGTTGTATTGATAGACTGCACAACCTGAATTACGCTGGCATCGGGTTGCGATGGGCTAGCTTGCGTAGAAATGGATTGCACATCAGACAGGCTGGCCGACTGCGCTGCATGTACAGCTGTCCAGCCGTTCTCGAGCGCTGTACGGTACAATAAACGATCAGTCTCCTCGTTCTTCGTGCTGTCATCTGTCAGAAGATTTGATTGTGTCAGGTAATGATGACATTGCCACGTCAGCCTGCGCAGTTGAAAGTGTGCGCAGTCTAGTGTGCGCAATCTGATGTCTGCGCAGTTCATTTGAAAGTTGTATTTCTTGATTTTTTGACTTTGTTGATAGATGCAACTTGATTTTTTAGGACCTACAAGTCCCCCTTCAAAGTTTTCGAAAGTTGAATTTATTCAAAATTTTTGAAATACTTTGAATTTCGAATTTTAAATCAAGTTGCGCATATGTGAGCTGTCTGCGCAATTGGATGATTCAACCCAACTTTTTCGGCGCAATCCGAGGCAGCCGTTACCCTTTTGAAAAACTATAAATAGTTCCTCATTCTCTCACTGTCATTCTTTACTTGCCTTCGAATTTTCAAAAGAGAACTTCTTTGAGCTTTCCCGACTTCTTCTCGTCGATCTCAATGGCCCCTAAGCGATCCTCCGCCGCTGCTAAGGGCAAGGCCCCCGCCGAGTCATCGGCTAGGGTTGCGCCTCGACCTTCTCGCCATGAGACTGCGCATCCCGTATTGTTAGGTAGATGACTCAAGCAAAAACTCTCTTTAGGGTTTTTTTTAATTTTACTGTTCTTCAAAATCCATCTCTTTTTAGAGATGCGATCATACTGCGCCACCCTTTTTTAGGGTTTTGGTTGCACGAAACAGTTTATTCTTCATTTTTATGAAGAATAACTTCTTGCGCAATCGGTTGAACTGCGCTGACAAAAGTCAGCACAATTTGCTGATTTGCACGAGACTGCCAGCGCAATCTGATGTTGGCACAAACTGTTTATTACGCAATCTGATTGTTGCTCGATCTAATGGTTGCGCAATCTGATGGTTTACGAAATCTGTTGGTTGTGCAATCTGTTGGTTGCGTAATCTGATATTTGTGCAATCAGATAATAGCATTCTTGATTTTTCTTGTGCTGATTTTTTTTGTTTTCTCTGTTTAATGCAGTTTATACCAGAGAAGATCCGGAGTATGAAACTTTTGTAGGAACTCTTGTAGAGTCTGAGTTCAAAGAGGACTTGTCCCATGTATTATTTCCGTAATATGCACTTCCGTCTTCTCGCCAGACCATTTTGATAGCACAAGATAATGATACATTGCTATGTCTGATGAACGGTCAGCCTTTACAGACTGCTGATACAATAACCCACAAAAAACCCATGTTTCTGTTTGGTGAAGCAATTGATAAAAGTTCTCAACCACGACCACGTAATGAGCAGAGAACTTTTCAGAGGAAGGATAAACTAGTCCTGTTACCAGATATTGCCAGGTGCCTTCCGTTGGCACGATATGCTCATACTAGCTATCCTAGGAAAATGGAATGGGACATCACTCCTCTTCAGCAGGTTCGGACAGGAAAAATCTGCGTCAAGAAGGATCCAAAAAATAGGGACATGTTCTATAGTTCCTCAGAGCGACACAACACTCTACTCAGAGGACTGAAACCAGGGTACATCCCTCCGGAGAATTCTTCTCTGTTGTTGCCTGTGAGGACTCCCATTTTTGCAAATGAGTTTGCAAAAGTTGAAGGCAGCTATCCGGATCAGGATATCCGGTTGACTGGTCTGGTAAATCCAGAAATCAAAAGATGGAGTTGCATCGCCAACTGAATACTGGTCCAGTTCGAAGATAAACTCAGAGATATTGAATTGTATCATGCTGTACATGCTATCGTGTATGGCTTCTACCCAAACCCTCAGCTATTTTTTGGCATTGGCAGAGAGGTACAACTATAGGACAGGGACGTTTATGACGCCCTGCGGAGAAATGGGATTGGCCCTCCACGAGATGAAGTATATCTCGTATTTACCAATGGCAGACTCCCCTTACGAGGAGTACGTTCCCACCAACGACGAGTTGGATAGACTTCGTCGAGAGAATTCGAAGATGGTGGAAGTCTTCGACGAGTTGTTGTGCCATTACAACATATGCCCTCTTTACTACAAGAGTGGCTCGTCTGGTACATGCTATTCTTCGAAATGGTTGACCTATCTTTTTCTCAACCATATTATTGAGAAGAAGACGAAGGATCACGATTCGTGCAACCCGGACTTCTTCCAACCCCTCAGCAATAGTGAAGTGATAATGCTGATGGAGGAAAATAAAAGAATGGATATCAGGGTCGATGACGAACATCAATATCCTCCTCTCAAAGCGGGAGATTTTGTTGAGAGCTTTGTAAGAATGGGCTACAGGTCCATGTCTAAGGAAGCTCAGCTAGCAGGATTTCTGACGTACTGGCTCCGCCGTTTCGTCATGCCTGGGGCAAGTACTGTAGACCGCTTCCACCGCGGTGTCCATTTTGCCGCTGTCCGGTTAGTCTTCGGCTACCGGATGGATCTACTATCAGCTATGACTTGCAGAATAAATGCGGATCTTCGTCTATATGTAGATTTCATGCTCAAGGGTAAGTGTGGTAAGGGCAATTTCCCCAGGCTGGAATTACCTTACACTTACTTATTCGGATGGTTACTCCTACACCATCCATCTCTGATGAATCCTGCCATGGGAGCAGTGGGCGGCAGTTTTCTGCGCAGATTCTCACAGAGCCGGTGGATATACACTAGCTTGAGGGACTGCCGACGAACTCTAAATCTCGACAGAGGATGGAATTTTCTTTGCTCTCATCCTCCAGCAGGTTATGAATACATGGTACCAAATATGATCGACCTTGGGAGGAAGCCAATAGGTCAAACAACTTTTGAATGGTTAAAGGCGATCAGACCATCATATCTGGTATATAGATTTGAAGAAGAATGCTATTTGGAACCGTATTTGCCGAGTCGCTTTGCTCGTCAGTTTGGATATAACCAGTTCCATGTGGGCAATGCAATAACCTGCCTACAAGGAATGGAATACTTGATCGACGGTGCTAGAGCGTGGGCGTACTATAACGCACGAGGCACAAATACAGTGTTCTCAATGCCCCAGAAGAATAATAATGGTCCAAGAATGCTGTATACATATTCACAGTTTTACACTGCTGCAAACACTTTTGCCGAAAACTATAGCCTTGTGGATATTTTTGCAACGACAAATCGACTGAGGAAGGGAGCGACTACCACATCGGCTCCTAATAATGATGAAGAACATGAACCAGTAGATGATCCGCTGGAGGCTTCTAGGGAAGCCAATTTCCCTGAAGAAGTTAATCAACCTATAAAAGTCTCTCTGAAGGTTGTTAAATCTCCAGCCAAGGAGAAGAAAAGAAGAAGGGAAGAGCCTCCTGCCCCCATTGCGAAGAAGAAATTAATCCTGGAACATTCTTCAGAGAAGGTTACCACGAGATCTCAATCTCGGCAGCTGGCCGAGACAATCCGAGATGAGGCAGTTACACCGACCTCTGTTCAGAAACAAGTCGAGATAGTGAACATAGAGAGTCCTGAGAGGCCTTTACATAGAAGGAAGAAGTTGGTCCAGAGAAGGAAAAGAACAATCTCTCCTCCTAGGCAGGTCTTGTCTTCTGTAGTGGTGAATGCTGCAGCCGGAATCACCATGTCATCTTTCACTCTTGTTTCTAAATCTGGGCATATAACTCCCAGTCCAAAACAGAGAGAAGAGATCGAGCAGAGGGAAGAGCTGGACCAGAAAAATGAGGCCGAAGAGCCCAGAGACAGGATTGTAGAAGAAGAGCATGATGCCGTGCGATCTCCTTCTCCTGCTGCGGAGACCACTCAACCTCCTCTTACACCTAGGACACTCCGTAAAGCAGAGGATCTACAAATGATTGAAGCTTTAGAGGATTGCGACTACGGCCTACTGGAGGATTATGTTGACCAAGCTGTTGCAAGCGCCAGTGGAGATGTACCGGAGGAAAATGCAAATGAGGAGAGCTCTTCATCTGAGGATATTGATGAAACACAAGACCCTGAAGGGGATGCTGAAGAGCACATGTCTCCTGTAGCTGTTGACGACACCTTGAATCCTGAAGAGGATGTGGAGGTGCAAATACTCCATGAAGCTGCCGATGACACCTTGAATCCTGAAGAGGATGTTGAGGCACAGGCATCTCCAGAGAAGGCAGCAGATGAAGAAGCGGCCCCGGAGGAAACTCCCGCCGTTGATCCTCAAGGTATAGAATAAAATTAGCAATCTTCTTTTAAATAGATTGATAGCTGACATCTTTATTTGTATTCCCTACAGATCTCGAAACTTCTCCGGCACTTCCAATGTGCACGGACATAGTGCTTGCGCCGACGATTGCTAGTGGCAGTCATCATTTATCCTGTGGCTCTGAAGCAGGAAGTAGTCAGGCAGTAGTGTCTGAAGCTACTTCTGCTCAGCTAGAGTCTGTTTCTGCAGATGATAGGCTCATTGCTGGATCCAACCATGGTAAGACTGTTTTCACTTTTGATTCTCTTTATCAATAGCCAATAACAGGCGAAGTGACAATATTTGTAGAGGAACAACCAGGAGGAGCAACCAGCTCCACTTTGGTTCCCTTATTCAAAGAGCCTGCTGTTCAGATACGAGAAATTGAACATCCTACTGCCTCGTCATCAACAGGAGTAGCTGCGACTCCTGGTGCTCTGACGATTAATCAGCTTGTCATCCAATCATTCACCAAATGCTTCTTCGAGTCCTTGGGGCCTCTGATCAATAGAATGATGGACAAAGAAGACGCTGATTTTTACATGGTTAGAGGTCCGACCTCTTTCTTGGTGAAGGCCATCCGGGAGCAAGGTAACGAGGCTCAGGCCACTTTCCTTGAACATATATTGAATGAGCTGGAAATTTCCATAAAGAACTATAAAGAGCTCAACAAGGGGGAAGTGGAACTTTTAGTGCAAGCAGAGTTTGAACAAATGGCTCAGGCAGCTGCAATTGAAAGAGTGAATCTCTAGAACCTCTTGGATGCCTACTCTACGAAATCTGCTGAATATAAATCCAAGTTGGAATCAGTAACCTCGACTGCTGAGAGAAAAGAGAAAAAAATTGCTGAGCTGAGAGCAGAGATTGCTCGTCTCCAAGAGGAGCTAGAAAATGAAGTTACTGAGCATCAGATTGCAATCCAACAATTCAGTGCTCTAACTCAGGAAAGGGACGAGTATGTAGCAGCTCATGATGCTGAAATCACCCGCCGAATGGTAACCATGCCCACTTTTAATGAAGAATTCGGGATGGAAGAGGCCAGGAGGAGAGTGATGGCTTCTCGCGAAGAACGGCTGCAAGTTCTGAAGCAACAAATTGCTAATCTGATAATGCCTCCATCTCAGTAGAAAGAACATCTTGTATCATTTTATCTTTCTTTATGCTATGTATGTAATGTCTTAAATTTTGATCAATAAAAGACATTTTGTTGTGGCTCTATTATTTCTTGCATATCTTATTCAGATATAAATAATAGCGATAGAAAATATATTCAGAGGTGCAGGATATGATATATTTCTTGATGATTTTGTAGAAAATAATTATATTCATTATATCTGCTCAGAGGTAATATGGACGTAGCAGAATATAATTTGTCGAATATTATTATTTCAATTGACAACTTAATCAAAAACGATAAGTTGCTGATGTGAATGAACGAAAATGAATCGTCAAAAAGGTAAACGAAGTGAATCGTCGGGATAAACGGGTAAACCGTCGAATGGTGGAATGAACGAACAAACCGTAGGATGAATGATAATGAACGGGCGAACCGTCGAATGGCGATAACGAATGGGTGAACCGTCGAATGAATTGAATGAACGGGCGAACCGTCAAATGGATGGAATGAACGGGCGAACCGTCAAAATAAATTGAATGAACGGATGAACCGTCAGATGGTGATAATGAACGGATGAACCGTCGGATAGATGGTAATGAACGGGCGAACCGTCAGATGAATTGAATGAACGGACGAACCGTTGGATGAATTAAATGAACGGATGAACCGTCGGATGATAACGAATGGGTGAACCGTCGAATAAACGGATGAACCGTCAGATGATAACGAACGGGCGAACCGTCAAATGGATTGAATGAACGGATGAACCGTCAGATGAATTAAATGAACGGACGAACCGTCAGATGAATGTGTTGCTTCGTTATTTGGAGAATCTCTGCCTATAAATAGAACAGAAATCTGACATGAATGAGCACTTCAACTTCTCAACATAAAAATGTTGTCTGGAGATGCATCCAAGAAGGCTGAACTTGCCACGAAGGTTGAAGCGGGCGTTGAAGAACGTCCGGCCGAACAGGTCCAGCCAAAGCAGGCAGAGGCAGGCGAAGGTTCGTCTGCACCCAAACCACCGCGAGATATCCTGGACTTCCTGCTTGAACCAGGAAAGACTGAAGAGGAGGAGGCCATGAGGATGGCTGCTTGCAAGCTCCTGGTAGGTTCGAGCAAGGATGTTCTCAGCTCTTTTGCTGATTATGTTTTTGATAAAGACGGCAATGGTCCGCGTCCTAATGCTGAGAAGGATGACAGTGATCTTCCTTGATATCATGTAACATTTCTTATGATGAAATAAAAATCAAACTTTATTTATGAATTGTCTGATCATATTTACATAAATCTCTGTTACATTTATACATAATATTTTTTGAGGAATTTTCCATTGATAGGCATCATTGCAACTCGACCATCTAGCTCTAAGAGTTGATAGGCTCCATTTGAGAAGACTTTGCTTACAACATAGGGACCTTCCCACTTCGTATCGAATTTGCCTTTGCTCATGTGAGTCATAGTCATAGGACGTCTGACCGTTAGAACGAGTTCTCCTTGTTGAAAGGCTCTGACTTTAAATTTGCGATTGAAAGTCTTCGAGATGCGGGCTTGGTATAACTCAATATGTTGTTGAGCCATTAACCGCTTCTCGTCGAGTGCCTCCAATTCTTGAAGTCGAAGAAGATCATTGTTCTCTGTAGTGAGCTCGTTAGCAATGGCAATCCTTAAGGACGGAATTTGAAGTTCTAAAGGAAGAACAACTTCACACCCGTACACCAGAGAGAAAGGTGTACAGCTTGTGGGGTTGCGGACCGTGGTACGATAGACCCATAAACATTCGCCAAGCTTTTCACTCCAGTTCCATTTGTTAGTAGATACAAACTTCTTGAGGAGCTTGATGATAGTTTTGTTAAAGGCTTCAGCTAAGCCATTTACAGCAGGATTTTAGGCTGTAGAAGCAACATTGTCAATCCGATGATCATCACAGAATCTTGTGAATTTCTGGCTGATGAATTATGGTCCATTGTCATGGATGATCCTTCGAGGTACACCAAATCTATAGATGACATGGTGTTTGACGAAGTTGATGATGCTGCTGGTTTTGACTTCAGCCAGGGGTATAGCTTCAGCCCATTTAGAGAAATAATCGGTTATTGCTAATATGAACCGATGTCCTCTAGAAGAAGGAGGATTAATAGGTCCTATGATGTCCATGCCCCAAGCTTCGAAAGGCCAAGAAGCAGTAGTTAGATGCAGGAATTCTGATGGTTGATGGATGAAATCTGCATGGATTTGACAAGCTCGACATTTTCTTGCATATTCAATGGCATCTGATACCATAGAGGGCCAGTAATAACCCATGTGTCGGATGCGATCTTGTAACTTAGGACCTGGTTGATGTGCTCCGTAAACACCGTCGTGAGCTTCACGCAACACTTGCTTTACTTCATCACCAGCAAGACAGCGTAAAAGAAGACTGTCATAAGTCCGCCGATAGAGAGTTTTGGTGGTTTGATTGTAGTAGAATCGGAGAGATCGTCTTCGAATACTAGTAGCCTCCTTAGGATCTTCGGGAAGTATGTCGTGAACTACAAAGTCGATGAAAGGAGTTCTCCAGTCTTCATCGATAACATTGACTTCAACAAGATTGTTGAACTCAATATTACGATTGTTTTCGATGCAAAACAACTCTCGATTGGAGATAACTACCACCTACTGTCTTTTGATAGGGATGGCTAAGACAGCTGCAAGGTTGGCTAAGGCATCTGCTTCGGTTTTGCAAACTCGGCGAACATAGTCAATGAAGAACGCTTTGAATGAGGTAGCCATGTTGATTGCTGCTTCGTGATAAGGCACTAGATCTTGATGTCGAACTTCATAAGTTTCTCTAACCTGGTTGACAACTAGCTTAGAGTCGCCGTAGACTTTGAGATATTCGACGTCCAGTTGCTTGGCTAACTGAAGGCCGATGAGTAGAGCATTGTATTCTGCTATATTATTGGAGCAGGGTTCATCTAGAGAGTAGGCTCTTTGGATGGTTGATCCGTCTGGAGAAACGAGAACAACTTCGACTCCTGCTACAATGGCATCATTTGGTCCGATTCTGGATGCACCATCGAAAAATAGACGCCAGGTTGGAAATTCTTCAGAGATCATGTTGACTTCCAATGTCTCGTCTGGAATTTCATCATAAAGCTTGGATATTTCTGGCACGGGATGAGCCGCCAAGAAATCTGCCAGTGCTTGGCCTTTGACAGACTTTTGAGGAACATACACCATGTCATATTGGGCTAGCAGAATGGCCCACGTAGCCAGTCTAGAATTGAGTGTACTGGGCTTCTTCATCAATACTCGAAGAGGATTAACTCGAGAAATGACATGAATGGTTTGACTAATGATGTAATGCCTTGTCTTTTGAACAGTAAACATAAGAGCTAGGCACTCTTTCTCGACCGGACTATAACGGTGTTCAGCACCAATCATAGTACGACTGAGATAATAGATGTCCTGTTCATGACCTTCTTTGTTCTTTTGGGCAAGTAAAGCACCCAATGAATGATCCATAGCAAGGACATACATTAGGAATGGAATGCCTGAGATTGGTGGCACTAAGACTGGTGGATTCATGAGATATCGTTTGATGTCGTCGAATGCTCGTTGACATTCTTCAGTCCAAGTGAAAGATACACCCTTCTTCATTAGTTGAGTGAATGGTCTGCAACGTCCAGACAAATTTGAAATGAATCTCCTGATGTACGCAAGAGGACCTTGGAATCCTCGTAGCTCTTTTAGGTTGCGTGGAGGACGCATCTCTTGAATGGCTTTGATCTTCTCGGGATCTACGTGTATACCCTTAGAGGTAATGACGAAGCCAAGAAATTTACCACTAGAGACACCCAAGAATGACTTGGTGGGATTCATTTTGAGTTGATGTTGGCGCATGAGATTGAAGATTGTTCTCAAGTCTTGGATGCGATCTTCTTTTAGACGACTTTTGACGACGATATCGTCAACATAGCATTCGACTGTCTTACGAAGATGATCTCGAAAGATGGTACTCATAGCCCGTTGGTAAGTTGTACCAGCGTTCTTAAGACCAAATGGCATCACTGTGTAGCAATAGACTCCGCGAGGAGTGCGGAAAGAAGTGTGTTTTTCGTCTTCGGGATTCATCCGAATTTGATTGTATCCAGAGAATCCATCCATGAAAGATATTCGCTCGAACCCACAGGTATTGTCAATCATGACGTCCGTGATAGGGAGAGGAAATTCATCTCTTGGACATGCTTTATTAAGATCCCGAAAGTCAATACAGATTCGAACTTTGCCGATTTTCTTCAGGACTGGAACAACGTTGGCTACCCAATCAGGATGTTGTTCTTCTCGAATAAAACCACAAGCGATGAGCTTCCTGACTTCATCGTCGATCGCGTCCATCATTTCTGGTTTGAAGCGTCGTTGTTACTGTTTGACTGGTTTTGCATTGGGCAAAATGTTCAGTTTGTGAGTAGCAACTTTGGGATCTAGACCTGGCATGTCTTCATAACTCCAGGCAAAAACATCAATGTATTCTTTAATAAGAAGAATCAACTCTTTCTTATCTGCTTCTGGAAGGTTCTTGCTGATGAATATTGGACGAGGTAACCCGCTTTCTCCTACATCAACTTGAACTAATTGATCTTCAGTAGGAGGTTCTCTTTGTTCGAATCGGAGTTCCCATTGGGTATCCATTCGTCGAACCCAAGGATCTGTTTCAGGACTTTCTTCAATGTCCTCGTCATAGCCTTCTGGAAGTTCGGCGGAGACCATATTAGAAGATACGATTAGTCGATAGACTTCACCAATGCTGGTGTCGGAATCCCATGATCTGGAATCAGAAGAGTTAGAGCGCTCTTCACTATCAGAGTCAGAGACTGCTGGGGATAGCATCGGAGGAGAAGCATATCCGAGACCTCTTTTGGTCTTGCTGTAATACATATCCGACTTTCCTTTTGGGACAGTCGTACAGATAGGAGTTCGTCTACCCTTGCCGTAGTTGAGGCCATTTTTGAAGTCATAACCCATCTTACGGATGATGTCTTTTGATTGTTGACTGTAACGACGGAGTTGAAGATGTCATGTATCGTTAAGTTTGCTATTATCCGTATAGCTGAATTGTTGTTCCGGACCTTTATAAAAAAGTATTGGACTTTCGCCTTTCTTTCGAGCAGGGACAATACGATAAGAGTCATCTGGGTCTTCAAATGAGACTTCTGTTTGAAGAGATTGTACAACTCCTATTGTAAATGATTTGAAGCAATCTAACATATCCAAATAACATTTAGTATGATAAACGACATCAGTATATTGGAAAGTAGATACTTTTTTATTAATTTGTATATCTGTATTTACAGCAGGACCTTTAGCCTTAGCAGGCTTGGTCAGATTGATTACAAGAGGGAGAGAAGAAGAACGCGGAGGAGGCTTGTTACGACGGAGATCGATAACAAGTGGCTCAGAGTAGGTGAGCTTCCTTTTGTCCTTGTTGCTAGGTGAATCAACAAGTGGCTCAGAAGAAATGAGCTGCTTTTTGTCCTTGTTACGACGTAAGTCGATAACAAGTGGCTCAGAAGAGGTGAGCTCCCTTTTATCTTGATCTCCGTCAACTGGTTTCTTCGGGACTGGCAAGTGAATAGCCAGTAGTTTAGAAGACTGAGGATGAGAAACGCGCCCTTTGACAGGTATGATGAGGGTGTCATTGGGTACTGCTTCTTGGCCTTCTTCAGTATCCATGGCCAATACCACTTTCATAAATTCTTCCTTGTACATACGAGCGTCGTTGCAGTATGCTTCGACACCCTTGAAAGGATAAAGGTCTGCAACCTCCTTGTGAACTTCTCCTTTGTTATCGACATATTTAAAGCATTGATGAAGAGTCGATGGAACAACATTGTGTTCATGGAGGAATGGTCTTCCCAGAAGAGCGTTGTAAGAACAGCCATGATTGTCGATGATATAGAAGGTCACCTTCGTGCGGAGATTGCCTATTTGGAGTTTTAGGCGAATCTTACCCAAAGGTTCACTCCTTTCTTGGTTGAATCCTAAGATAGTGGTGATTGTGCTTGAAAGACTATGCACTGGTATCTTCAATGCGTCCAGCATTGTCTTCGGCATGATGCTGAGAGCTGACCCTGGATCTATCAGAATACGATCGACTTTCATCGAGTCGACATATCCTGTATAGTATAGAGGACGATCATGTCTATTATCCTCCAGCAGCATATCATCCTGAGTGAAAGTGATGTTTGGAATCAACTCTAATACGCTGTGACAATGACGGCAAGAGACCGGTTCTGCTTTCGGCTTTTTGAGAAGAGTTAGGCAAGTTTCAGCCTGCATCAGGGCTTCACTCAGAGTTTCTCGAGTCTCTTTGGAAAGGTGCAAGAGCTCGAAGATTGACAGCCTAGTCGGTGTATTGGCTAGTTGAGCCAATATATCAAAGTTGTACGATTTCTCAAGTCCTGTGGAGGATGATTTATTCAAGGGCTTATCGAAGCGGACTTGTTGCTTGCCTTTGTCAGCAACTACCGGCTTGGAAGGAATGGGTACTACAACTGGTGAGGATGTAGAAGGGATCTCTTCAGAGGAAGTAGATTGTACTGGAGCAGGTTCAGAAGAAGAGGCGGGATTCTCTTGAGTTTCAGGATAATCCTTCAGATAGGCTTTCCCTGATCTGGTGCCTAACAAAATTTTCTCATCAACTATGGGGTCAAAAGATACCATATTGCAAGTCTTCGTCTTGCCCTTGGAGCGGTCTTTCTTCTTGGATGAAGAGGGCACTTCGAACTCCGAAACAAGATCTGGATGAATCCACATAATCTCGACATTGTCGAGAGATAAGGGGATAAGACCTTCACTTGGTGGAGGCGGGAGATTCTCAATCTCAAGAGTAGCTTTGGGAGTAGGAATGACGCCATGCTGTACCATCTGTGGAGGGAAGTCACCGAACTGGACAAACCATGTTTGCGGTAACAGTCTTCTCGTCTTGCTGCAGAGTGACGACACCAGCATTGACAAGCTCTTAAATTTTGCCCTTGAGCACGTAGCATGCTCGAGTAGGATGCCCAACGAATCTGTGGTAGACACAATACTTAGGTTGATCTGTCTTACCGACTTCATCAGGCTTCTTTAGGTCTGGGAGCTGGATCTTGTTGCTTTTGATCAAGCAATCAAAGATACTTGCAGTGTCATTCTTGTCGAAGGAATACTCTACTTTAGGACGAGGTTCCCTCGGTGGAGGTGCAGAATGAGTAGAAGTGGATGAAGGCGGAGCTACGTTGACAGCCAAGGATTCTTTGCTCTTCAAGTTGATGTTCAAAGTCTCCTTGTTCTTGCGGTTGTTCTGACAATTACCGCCACTTAATGTTTGATATTCATCCCGGTCAGGGTTAGACATTTGTACCCCCAACTGCTTGAACTTCTCGGCACTCACTTCTGCTGCTTTGGCGTTGACAATGAATGATGGCCAGTCCTAGAATTGAGTTGATCCTGTCCACATACTGATGATAGGCAAAAGATTTGCCTTGCAAGTATCAATAGTGATAGCAGCTGGAGTTCCGGGAGGCATCTTCAAGGCTTCTCGGCAGAACCGTTCAATGAAACTCTCAGCGGTTTCATTGTGTTTCTATTTAATTTTGTTGAGAGCCGACATAGTCATGTCGTTAAATCCCTCATAGAACCGTTCTAGGAAAATTTGTTTGAGACCTGAGAAGGAGGTGATACAACCATCGGACAAGCTTCTGTACCAGTCGTATGCTACGCCGGCTAAACAACCAATGAACACTCTGGTAAGAAGAGCGTCATTTGGCTGGAGTTGAACGGTCATTATCTCAAAGTGATTGATGAACTGGCTTGGAGGGGTACTGCCATCAAACAGAGAGATCGTTGGGATATTGTACTTTGGCGGGAACGGGACTTCCTTTCATTCAACTGGATAGGGCTGCTTGATCCCCAATCTTTGCAAGTTGTCTTTCTCTTTGAAGGCTTCGAACTGGGTTCACAAGAGTTTGACAGCTTCATTGGCATCCTCCGATGACGAAGAAGGAGCAGGTTGGATCAGAGCGGTAGGAGGAGGAACAGCGTTGTAAGTACTACCCCCAGCCCCTGACTGACTGGGTGTAGGTTGAACTTATACAGGAAGTATTTGAGGGGCGGCTATCCCCAGCCCTGCACTAACAGGCACCGACGATGCTATGATCTCCGGACTTGCAGCAGGTATAACCGGTGGCACTGTATGTTGGACCACAATAATAGAGTGCATACTGGCGACCATTTCAGCCATGGTCTTCAGCTTGTCTTCTAGTGCAGCAATTCTTTGTTCTTGATTAGCTGAACTGGAAGCATCAGGACCTTCATTGACAACATAGGCTATCACTTCTCTGGGTACAGTGGAGGACACTGTCTGTTCAGAGCTTTCGTTGTATGCATCGTAGTCAGAGAAGGAATCATCTCCTGAGTGAGAAAGAGGAAGATGACCGGAGGGATCTTGTAGATTCCTTTGACCGATTGTATCTCGGCTTCGGGAACGAGTATGTTGGAATACTCCTTCAGAAGATTCTTGGAGTAGATCCAAATACCGCTGGCTGGATCGGCGAGGCTTGCCGTGCTTGGAGCATTTTCTACCCCCAGTGTCTCGAGAAGCCATATTGACAGACGCGTACAATACTTCTTCATCTTCTGACATCGGTTCAGAGGTTGCAAAGTTCAAACGATCGAAGACAGATCGCTTTGTTGTTTGACAACAACACTAGATGACCACCTTGTGATTGCAATGATGTTCGGGTGATTGTACAGAAGGAGTTGAGGCATTATCCCGTTTCTGCCTGAGATGTTCTCGGAGGTCTGAAACCATGCCAGGACGTGAAAAAGTTTGAGAGGTGTGTTCTTTGACAATATTCGAAACATGGTTCCGGTTCTTCAGATGTTTAGTCCCCTGTGTGTACAAAGAAGTGCTCACCTAATTGGCATAGGTGTCGGGATTTTTGACCCTGGAAGTTTGTCTTTGATGCAGGTTCGTCTTCGGCATTGGTTGTTTGCGTTTCGCCGAAGTTGGTCTGTTGAGATAAGTTCTTAGATCTGCAAATTCACCCCCAGGGGTTTCTGTTTGAGACACTAGCAGTTTTCCCTGTTTTGATCGGGATATCTTGAGAGTTGGAAGATCCTAGAATTCTGCTACAGGAGTAGGCAGAATACCTCTTTGATCAGTACAAGTTCTCTTAACATGGATAGAAGAAGAATCCTTGTTTAAAAGAGTTCTTGTACTGACTGGTGCCGAGGCACGTTCAGTGTGATCTTCTACGGTAAAGACCGAAGAAGACTGAGAAAAGACCAAAGGGCCTTTTCCTTTGTTTTGGGAAGAAGGGTTAGCTAAAGAGCATTTCCCTCTGTTGTCTTCTAAGTCAGGAGACAAAGAAGTTTGAGAAAAGACAGAGGGCCTTTTCCTTTGTTCTGAGGAGTAGGAATAGCCAAAAGACTACCCACAGTGGATTTCACAGGAGCAACAGAGCTTTTGGGAGGAGGAGCTGAGTCTTTCCCTTTGTTGAGAGAGGAAGAGAGATTAGCCAAAGGACTATCTCTCTTGGATTGCGCAGGCACATGCGCAAGGGTTGATGGCGCACTGGCCACTTGCGCATGTATAACTCTGGCAGATGGCTTTCCAATAATTTGTGCAGCAGGAGTTCTTGCCTCAGAGTGTTTAGGATGCACTCTGGTTGCTGGATTGGTAGATTGCACAGGAAGAATGGCTGCCAACTGCGCCAGAGGAACAGGAGTCTTGCACTTTGACAAGGCAGAATAGGAAATGTGTGTCCTGGCCACAGCAGAGTACGCACATGTGGTAGAGGCAGATTGTGCAGGAGCTAAAATAACAGATTGCGCACCATGCTTGGTGGCAGTGTAGACAGACTGCGCAGCAGTCTTGCTGGCAGACTGTGCAACAGACTTTGCAGCAGACTGCGCTACAGCTTGCGCAGCAGCCTTGGTGGTAGAACTGTCAGACTGTGCAACAGTTTTGGGGACCCACACTGGGTGCACTTTGCTCATGGCAGAAGTGGTTGCAGTGCGGGGGGTGGTCTTGGAGTTGATCATCGTCTCGTAGGCTGTCTGGTTGACTTTCACAACCAGCGTCTTCTGCGTCTTTTCGATAGACGCGATGTCACATTGAGTTGTCACTTCCTCGTCGGAGGAGAAAGTCATCCCCAGCAGAGTCGCCATTTTGTTTGCAAAAACAAAAGTATGAAACTTTATTGATACAAACTTTGTAAAGATTACAAGAATTCTGGAAAAGGTACAACTTTAGGAATCCAATCTAGAAGACGATTGCTTTATCCCTTGGACGATGTGAACTGTGAAGACGATAGCCTCTGAAGTTGAAGACAACTCGAAAATTGAAGGCAAAAGCCTCGGAAGAATACAGCAGCACTTTGGGCAAGAACTCCTGAACTCTCTGATCTCTCTATGATCTGATCCCCATTGAATGAAGACTTGAAACTCTATTTATAGAGTTCTAGAAATAACTAACTTTTAGTTATTCTGAACTGCGCATGCTGGATTACGCATGAATTGGATTGCGCAACTGTGGACTGCACAGGCAGTTGTCTGATCGTGGACCAACTGTCTTGGACACATGGCATTATTTGATTGAAATGCGCATGATCGTGCATAGACGGTTGCCACGTAATGAGCAATTGATGGCATGAATGCCACGTGTATTTTGTCAGTTGTATTGATAGACTGCGCAACCTGAATTGCGCTGGCATCGGGTTGCGCTGGGCTGGCTTGCGCAGGAATGGATTGTGCATCAGACAGGCTGGCCGACTGCGCTGCATGTACAGCTGTCCAGCCGTTCTCGAGCGCTGTGCGACGCAATAAACGAACAGTCTCCTCGTTCTTCGTGCTGTCAGCTGTCAGAAGATTTGATTGTGTCAGGTAATGATGACATTGCCACGTCAGCCTGCACAGTTGAAAGTGTGTGCAATCTAGTGTGCGCAATCTGAAGGATGCGTAATCTGATGTCTGCGCAGTTCATTTGAAAGTTGTATTTGTTGATTTTTTGACTTTGTTGATAGGTGCAACTTGATTTTTTAGGACCTACATATATATTAATAATCTTAATTATAATCACAGTTACTTACGTATTTGCGAAACCATGACGGAAATGTACAATCAACCTCTCTTTGAAGTCCCTCATCGGTAATATCGAGTCTCCTCATTTTGACTTCATCTCTAAATACACTATTAGAGAAAATAAGAATATATAAGTGTAGTCACTTACTTCATCAAATTCGAGATTATAACGAGTGCAAGTGTACTGACTTACTTCTCCAAATCTCTCACTTCTTGTATGTTACAGTTTAACAAGACATATCGGTGAGCGGCATCATACTCGTCGTCTGTCAACCACCGTCTTTTACTAGCCCCAACAGGCTTGCCCCTTATATTGAATCTTCCTCCATCCTCAACGTCCTCGTCATTCCTTTGAGGTCTATTTTGATTTGTTTTAACATGAGTATCGAAATAAATAGAGCAGAAGTTTGACACCTCTTCGATAAGATATGCTTCACATATCGAAGCCTCTATATGAGCTTTGTTGCCAACTTTCTTCTTTAGATGGTGTAGGTATCTAGAGAGACAAATTATCTTGAGAATTAAGAAAGAATTTTAAAACCCACTGAAACTCAGCTTAAATTATATCGATATTTATGTACCTTTCAAATGGGTACATCCATCGATAATGAACAGATGCACCGACATGGGCTTCGTATGCTAGATGAATCGGTAGATGCTCCATGCTGTCGAAGAAGCCAGGAGGAAATATTTTCTCCAACTTGTAAATTGTTAAGATAATCTTCTCCTCAAGTTCAACCATGTGTTGCACAGTCAACTTAGTTGAACAAATATCCCTAAAAAATATTGATAGTTCGGCCAACGGAACCCATACAGCAGAAGGCAACAACTCTTTCAAAGCAATGGACAGTAATCTTTCCATAAACACGTGGCAGTCATGACTCTTCATTCCCGTTAGCTTGCGTTCATTGAGGTCAACGCATCTAGACAAATTTGACATATAGCCGTCGGGAAATCTTAAAGTAGATACCCACTTGCAGATTATTAATCTATCTTCCTTGCTCAATGTGTATTGTGCTATCGGCTTACTTAATTGTCCAGCAGCTCCCCTTTGTATCAAGTTTAGATAAGGACGCTTGCATATCTCGACAATGTCTTGTCTTGCTTTTGGATTGTCCTTCGTCTTTCCTTTAATGTCCATGACGGTATTGAAGACATTATCAAACACATTCTTTTCGATATGCATAACATCAAGATTATGCCTTATAAGATTATATTTCCAATAAGGCAAGTCCCAGAAGATACTCCGTTTGGTCCAGTTATGGGTTTGTCCGAACCCATCGACACGATTGTTCGATGGATCTTCCATTACAGCGGGCAAATCCTTTACATCTTCCCAAATATCGTATCCCGACAATCTGGCAGGCGGATGCAAAAATTCTTGTTTTTCAGCTCTGAATGCGTCCTTGTTCTTTCTCCAAGGATGACTCGCGGACAGAAATTGACGATGACAATCAAAGAAAGAAGTTTTTCCTCCATGCTTAAGGCGGAACGCCTTACTATTTTGCATGCATATCGAACAAGACAGGGTGCCGTGAGTACTCCATCCCGACACATACCGTATGCGGGAAAATTATTGATTGTCCACATCAGTGAAGCTCTCATCTGAAAGTTCGGTTTCCTGGAAATATCATAGGTCGTGACGCTGATCTCCCACAGCTGTTTCAGCTCATCCACCAACGGCTGTAAATATATATCGATATTCTTCGTCGGATTTTTGGGACCCGGTATGATAGCTGTCAAGAACATATAAGGAGTCTTCATACACATCCATGGTGGCAGATTGTAAGGGGTCAGAATGACCGGCCAGCAGGAGTATTGAGATCCCGACTGCCCGAAAGGGGCGAATCCATCAGAACATAGCCCCATGCGTACATTTCTGGGCTCTGCAGCAAAATCTGGATGGCGAAAATCGAAATATTTCTACGCCTCTCCATCCGAAGGATGTGACAATTCTCCATCGTCCTTTGTGCGTTCTTTGTTGTGCCACGTCATGTGTTCTGCTGTATTCTGAGACATGTACATCCTCTGCAAGCGCTTCATGATCGACAAGTAATGCATATACTTGTAAGGACGTCATTTTCTGGTTGACTTTCCTTTTCCCCTGACTTCTTTGTAACGATCCGTATTACAGAAGCGGCAACTTTCTACATCCTCGTTCTCCTTGTAGTACAACATGCATCCGTTGCGACAACAATCTATCTTGTCGTACCCCAGTCCCAGTTGTCGGACCATCATCTTCGACTTGTAGAAGTTTTTTGGAAGCTCTTTCGATTCCTTCGGTAACACCTCCTTCATTAGTTGTGTAATCCGATCATAGCAAGTTTGTGGCAAGTTAAAATTGGACTTTATGTTCAACAACCGCATCGTCACTGACAGTACAGAATGTGGATCACAACCAAGATATAAAGAAGTTTCAGCATCCTGAAACATATCATATAACTCCTTTGCCTCGGGATTAGGATCCTCCGGATCAAAATTAGGCCCTGCCGCATCGTACACCATATCTCGTGCAAGGTTCTGCACGTCTCCATAATCAACGAAGCATTCATCGTCATCGACGACAAAATCCGCTGCAACATTATCATCAAAAGCATAAGTAGCAGCATTCGCAACCTGTCTTTCGGCATATAGTTCACCTTGCGATGACTACAGGCCGTAATCACGTACGAAACCCTTACGGGTCAAATGATCTCTTACACTCACCACTTCTTTGTAACGTCTATTGCGACAATTACGACATGGACACTTGATTTTGACCGTCCATAAACTGAGCTTTGCTCATGGCATACTTAAGAAACACTTCCACACCTGCCTGAAAATCGTCACTCACACTTATTCTGCTCTCGTGTTGTCGTTTGTACATCCATGTACGATCAACGAAATAACGATCTATCACAGATTAGTTGTAAAAATCTGTATAGTTGTAACACCCCAGTCCCAAAATACGTAGGACTAGGAACGTAGACATGCCAGCCGTATAATAAATATACATAAACTGTATAATGCAGTAGAACCACAGCTAATCTCATCCACGCAAAATAAATGAATAAAAGACATCATATAAAGATAATGAATTGTCTTGATACAATATGTTGGGCGGAGACAAATCCACTACCAACAAGTAAAGGAAAAATACATAAGAAAAGATATGAATTTTGGCGAGCGAAGCGAAGACGATCCAAATGCAATCATCCTCGAAGAAATGGCGATGAGCACGGTTAGAGCTAGAACACCTGCGAAAGACAATAGCATACACCTGGAGACATAACCAGGTCCTCAGAGGGACATAACAAAACACATAATATCATGCCATATAAACTGAATAAATATTGCTCAAATAAATAAGTAAATCGAATTATAACATGGTCCAATACGCACCTACTAAACGAGCGTACCATCCCTCCAACCAAACAAGGACATGAGATGGTAAACTAATTCACGGCGACGTATCTTTCCATGCCATGAATCCAATATGGTATCCGGACCCCAACAAGGTTCAATACCTTCTCATCGAAGTAGTAAGTCACACCTACAACCAAAAAAGGACAAGATGTGATGAACTAATCCGCGACAAGTTATTGTTCCAAGCCACGATCAGATACAAGTACCCAAACCAAAGGTACTCGTACCTAACGGATAAGGGCGCCTAACCAAATCTAGGTGAATGCAGTTTAAGAACAGTTCATGGTCGCGTGACTACCCAGTCAAGTCAAGAAAATACCAATGCAGTACCTCAGTAGCGAGTCACAACACCATATACTATTCCTCAGTATCGAGCGAGTCTATAGCATATAGTCTACCTATCGTTCCTTAGTAGCGAGCGAGTCTACGATAGATAGGGTGGTAGTCAACTTCCAATCATATTCTTCCCGCCCAATGCTAACTCTATAACCGCTAAGTCAAACTAGCATGCAATCTCTATTAGCGGTTATTCCTATCGTATGGCTTGTACGTACTGGTGGCCAACCAATCACGCACTTCCGTGTTCTACATGCGACACACAACTTCATGGTACAACGTGTCAAGGCCATGAATGCAACACACAAAGGTGGTCCCTTAAATCTAGGTTAAATGTGTAAGAAAATAATATATAGCAAGAAACTGAACAGTAAATTCTAACAGGTTATGCCATGTATCACAGTTTATTTTGCATAAAAAAAATAATGAACATGCATGAAATATGAGCTAAAACAATTAAACAGCAAATGGCAAGGTGTCTTGCCTGGTAGGGCGCCTGGTGTGCTGCGATGATCAAGGTGGCACGATCTGCAACTTTAGTGTAACAACTACACAAGGGAACCTCTGATGGTGGCACGGACAATTCCATTGGGTCCAGAAGGGTCAATTTAGTTAGGGTGGACATGAGGTAGTCTCGAAATGGCCGAAAGAATAGGAACAACAGGACTTGGATACGGACGGGAGAGAAATTAAAGAAATAATGGATAAATAAATATTTATATATATACGAGTTTTAGAAAATATTTATAATTCCTAAAACTAGTTTTCATAGTCAAAATAAGTATAAGGAAAATACTCACAGTGAAGAAAAATCATTTTTGGATAAAAATACTAAGTTCGTCAAAAATTAGATATTAGATAGGAGCTATATTTTTATTAGTAAAAATAATATTCGATAAACACACAAAAATTTGGAAAAACTGATTTAGACAAAATTTTATGTTTTTCTTTTATCCAAATATTCTAAATAAATAACTAAAAGTCATAAAACTCCTTTCTTATATTAAAGCTATAATTCAACTGGGTAGAGAATATTAAAATCATCAAAACTAATACGCTAATATAGTTCAAAAATATCTCAATGTACATTAATAATAATTAACAAAACTAATATAAGTAAGCCAAACAATATACTTAACTAATATCAAACTATTAATAATAATAGTAATATAACCATACAATAGATTTTGTACATATAAAGAATAAAACAATAATAATAACAATAATAAAAATAACAATAATAATAATAATAATAATAATAATAATAATAATAATAATAATAATAATAATAATAATAGTATTAACAATAATAATAGTAACAGTAAAATATTATTGCAATACTATAGTTAGTAATATTAATCATATCATAATAAAATAATAATAATAATAATAATAACTAAGAATAAAAATAGTAATAGCCAAAGCTTCCTCGGGAAGCAGTCAAGGAAGCAAAAACAAAAACTCTGCTTCTCGGAAAGTAGGAAACAAAACGAATAAAATATAAAAAAAATTCAGTTGCCATCAACAGTGAACACAACAATCTCTTCTCCCACAGTGGAAAGAGAAAGTTAAAAGGAAAAAAAAAAGAAAGCTTGAGAAAAGAACGGGAGAGAGAGAGAGTTAAAGAAAACAGTGAGAGGGAGAGAGGCGGCTGGAGAGAGAAGATGATCGGAGAAGGGAAGAGAGCGGGGACGAGAGGCTGGAGAGAGAGACGGGCGGTCGGCGCCTAGAGGCTGCGCAGGGCGGTGCGAGGGAGCAGGCGGCAAGGGTTTGCGGGAAGAAGTCGGAGTCGAACGGGGAGGTGGAGTCGCCGGCGGTAGATGGGTGGAGAGGAGGAAGGGCGGTCGTCGGCGGACGCTCAGGCGAAGGGAAGAGGGCGGAGAAGAATATCGGAGAGGGGTTTTGACAAGGCTTCGTCGACGGGCTAGGCGATCGGCGGTGGCGGTGATGGAGAGACACGCTGGGGCCGGAGGGTTTCGGCGGAGCAGGGTAAAGTCGGGGGTTCGGTCGGGCTCAGAAGGGGGTACGGTCGACGGACGGCTGGAAAAGGAGCCGGAGGCTTCGATCGGTCGGCGGGGTGAGGGAAGCCGGAGAAGAGGGAGAGGCAGAGCTGCGGGAGGGCTTCGCTGGGCTGGCAGAGAAGGCGACGGCGGTCACGTCGGCGCAGCTGGACGTGGCGGTGGAGTTAGGCGGTCGGGGCTCACCGCTCCGGCGGCGGCCAGACGGGGGCGACGGCGAGGGCTGGTGGAGGACTGCGCACAAGCTACGGCGAGGGTAGCCGGTCGACGAGGTAAGGGCATTCCCTAATTTAGGGCTTTTGCTTTTTGTTCTGCTGTGATGGGTTTGCGGGTTGCCGGGAGTGTGGCGGATGATAGAGGTGATGGGCGGCTCCGTTGGTGATGGTGGTGGTTAGTTTCTTGGGTCGGTGCGGTGCCGCGGCGGCGACCATAGATTGCGGTGGCTGGGTTTTGGATGGCTGTGGATTTGGTGGTGGTGTCGACCAGTGTTGGTCGTGGCTATGGCGGTGCCGAAGGTTCGGCGGTCAGCCAAGATGTTGGCTGTGGTGGTTGTCGCGGCCAGGGGCGGCCGCGATGACGGTGGTGGTGATTGGGGTGTTGACGACTTGGTTGGGATTGGGTCTAGGACAGGTAGCCGGGGACGGGCTGTCAACAGAAGGCTAGGTTTAGGGTTTAGAATAGTATTGGGTTTGCTGTGTCGAAATCGTGTCCGACTTGTGGACACGAAGAAGGTGAAATGTACATGTAAAAAAATGAAATAGTGAAAGGGGAAAAATATAGGGGCACGGACACGATGCACGGGTTGGAGAAATATTTGTGGATGTGAATTGTGGAAAAAATTAATAAAAAGTTGGAGGAGTACCTGCCTATTTATAGGATGTGGAAATTTCCAATAAGATAAGGATTAGGAGTAAATTAAACCCAATAGTAGATAGTTTGTAATTTAATTTAAAATTAATCCAATCCAAATCCATATAAAAATTGAATTTAAATTAAATTATTTTAGTTTAAAAATCAAATGGGATAATCAAATTTCAAATATATTTTACTATTTAAAGAAATCCATAAATTCAAATCACGATTTAAATTGCCACCATGATCTCAAAATATATTTTTCCAAAAATACTATTAATAATAATTTCAAAAATTGCATCATTATTAAAAATAAACTAATAAATAATTACAAACATATATGTATGCATAATTCATGTTTTCATAATTACAAAATAGTATTTATAATTAATAACTGCTAAAAACAAAATACTTTTTATGGCAAGAATAGAATTTATATATAATAATTTGAAAGTGTATAATAAAATAAAAATGTTTTTCTAAAATATGTACGCTCGCACATATTCGCATTCGGCGAGCAAGAAAATAAAATTTCGTACGCGACGTACAATACGCCTATGCGACGTACAATACAAAATTTTAAATCGGCACTAAATTTAATTAAAAAAAATAGTAGAAATTTAGGGGTTTTACATCCTACCCAACTTAAAAGAATTTCGTCCTCGAAATTAAGAATTCGTAGGGGGTGAGAGGACACAAGGGGGTATCGATAGGAAACAATCTATAACAAATCATGCCGTAAGAATTTGCGATCTAGATCATAGGAAAATAATACGATATGGTCGTAATTGATAGGACAACTAGAGGAATTTCAAGTACAAGTGCCTTCGTCCTTCCAAAATTGGTGAAGGCGAAAGCGATTTAAGGAGTTCAATGATGACATTATCAATTACGAATACGTGGTTCAAAAGCGGTCGTATAGATTTTAAAATGATCCTCAAGGCAGTCGTGGATGGGATTCTAAAGGACAAGTTTGGCTATGTCCCCATCCACGAAGAACGATAAAATAAAAGCGAACCAAAGTGCACTCGGTTGATCAGACCATCATGCACCGGTTCTGATTAGACAATATGTTAGTGGGAGCGACCCAATTAACATATGTCTTAAACAAGCTTGATAAAATAATAAGCTTGCAAAAACTAGGCTATATTTAGCATCATTAGTCAAAACGGTAAATACATAGGTACGAGAGATTAAGATTTAAAGAAGGTAGAATGATTCTAAGTCATACAGTCGTCCTATAGTCTTCTTGTCCAAGTCCTTGGTTGGCTAGACGGGTTAGGTCCTCTAGATTCTAGGATCTAAATAAGCTTGCTAATATAGGTCACTAGGTCAAAGGGGTTGCTAGTTCATAAGGTATTCTACCCAACTTAAAGAATTAAACTAATGGTGTTTTGGGACAACTAACTAGTAGGGTCAATCTCTAGCAAGCTCGAAGGGAAGATAAGAATAGAGATGGAAGCAATCAAGCAAGATGCAATTGATGAGTCAAACGGTAGATAAAATCAAGGAAGAGGTCAAGCATGTGGATGAGATCCTAGACTTCTAATCCTATACGCAGGCTTGCTTGGTACGGTAAAGTAACCAAACAATTTATCTTGACCTGCATGGTCCACCACAAAAACATGTAACGCCCCAGTCCCAAAATACGTAGGACTAGGAACGTAGACATGCCAGCCATATAATAAATATACGTAAGCTGTATAATGCAGTAGAACCATAGCTAATCTCATCCACGCAAAATAAATGAATAAAAGACATCATATAAAGATAATGAATTGTCTTGATACAATATGTTGGGCGGAGACAAATCCACTACCAACAAGTAAAGAAAAAATACATAAGAAAAGATATGAATTTTGGCGAGCAAAGCAAAGACGATCCAAATGCAATCATCCTCGAAGAAATGACGATGAACACGGTTAGCTAGAACATCTGTGAAAGACAATAGCACACACCTGGAGATAACCAGGTCCTCAGAGGGACGTAACAAGACACATAATATCATGCCATATAAACTGAATAAATATTGCTCAAATAAATAAGTAAATCGAATTATAACATGGTCCAATACGCACCTACTGAATGAGCGTACCAGCCCCCAACCAAACAAGGACAGGAGATGGTAAACTAATTCACGGCGACGTATCTTTCCATGCCATGAATCCAATATGGTATCCGGACCCCAACAAGGTTCAATACCTTCTCATCGAAGTAGTAAGTCACACCTACAACCAAACAAGGACAAGATGTGACGAACTAATCCGCGACAAGTTATTGTTCCAAGCCACGGTCAGATACAAGTACCCAAACCAAAGGTAATCGTACCTAACGGATAAGGGCGCCTAACCAAATCTAGGTGAATGCAGTTTAAGAACAGTTCATGGTCGCGTGACTACCCAGTCAAGTCAAGAAAATACCAATGCAGTACCTCAGTAGCGAGTCACAACACCATATACTATTCTTCAGTATCGAGCGAGTCTATAGCATATAGTCTACCTATCGTTCCTCAGTAGCGAGCGAGTCTACGATAGATAGGGTGGTAGTCAACTTCCAATCATGTTCTTCCCGCCCAATGCTAACTCTATAACCGCTAAGTCAAACTAGCATGCAATCTCTATTAGCGGTTATTCCTATCGCACGGCTTGTACGTACTGGTGGCCAGCCAATCACGCACTTCCGTGTTCTATATACGATACACAACTTCGTGGTACAACGTGTCAAGGCCATGAATGCAACACACAAAGGTGGTCCCTTAAATCTAGGTTAAATGTGTAAGAAAATAATACATAGCAAGAAACTGAACAGTAAATTCTAATAGGTTATGCCATGTATCACAGTTTATTTTGCATAAAGAAAATAATGAACATGCATAAAATATGAGCTAAAATAATTAAACAGCAAATGGCAAGGTGTCTTGCCTGGTAGGGCGCCTGGTGTGCTGCGATGATCAAGGTGGCACGATCTGCAACTTTGGTGAAACAACTACACAAGAGAACCTCTGATGGTGGCACGGACAATTCTATTGGGTCCAGAAGGGTCAATTTAGTTAGGGTGGACATAAGGTAGTCTCGAAATGGCCGAAGGAATAGGAACAACAGGACTTGGATACGGACGGGAGAGAAATTATAGAAATAATGGATAAATAAATATTTATATATATACGAGTTTTAGAAAATATTTATAATTCCTAAAACTAGTTTTCATAGTCAAAATAAGTATAAGAAAAATACTCACAGTCAAGAAAAATCATTTTTGGATAAAAATACTAAGTTCGTCAAAAATTAGATATTAGATAGGAGTATATTTTTATTAGTAAAAATAATCGATAAACACACAAAAATTTGGAAAAACTGATTTAGACAAAATTCTATGTTTTTCTTTTATCCAAATATTCTAAATAAATAACTAAAAGTCATAAAACTCCTTTCTTATATTAAAGCTATAATTCAACTGGGTAGAGAATGTTAAAATCATCAAAACTAATACGCTAATATAGTTCAAAAATATCTCAATGTACATTAATAATAATTAACAAAACTAATATAAGTAAGCCAAACAATATACTTAACTAATATCAAAATATTAATAATAATAGTAATATAACCATACAATAGATTTTGTACATATAAAGAATAAAATAATAATAATAACAATAATGAAAATAACAACAACAACAACAACAACAACAATAATAATAATAATAATAATAATAATAATAATAATAATAATAATAATAATAATAATGAAATAATAATATTAACAATAATAATAGTAACAGTAAAATATTATTGCAATACTACAGTTAGTAATATTAATCATATCATAATAATATAATAATAATAATAATAATAATAATAATAATAATAACTAAGAATAAAAATAGTAATAGCCAAAGCTTCCGCGGGAAGCAGTCAAGGAAGCAAAAACAAAAACTCTGCTTCTCGGAAAGTAGGAAACAAAACGAATAAAATATAAAAAAAAATTTAGTTGCCATCAACAGTGAACACAACAATCTCTTCTCCCACAGTGGAAAGAGAAAGTTAAAAGGAAAAAAAAGAAAGCTTGAGAAAAGAACGGGAGAGAGAGAGAGAGTTAAAGAAAACAGTGAGAGGGAGAGAGGCGGCTGGAGAGAGAAGATGATCGGAGAAGGGAAGAGAGCGGGGACAAGAGGCTGGAGAGAGAGACGGGCGGTCGGCGCCTAGAGGCTGCGCAGGGCGGCGCGAGGGAGCAGGCGGCAAGGGTTTGCGGGAAGAAGTCAGAGTCGAACGGAGAGGTGGAGTCGCCGGCGGCAGATGGGTGGAGAGGAGGAAGGGCGGTCGTCGACGGACGCTCAGGCGAAGGGAAGAGGGTGGAGAAGAATGTCGGAGAGGGGTTTTGACAAGGCTTCGTTGGCAGGCCAGGCGATCGGCGGTGGCGGTGATGGAGAGACGCGCTGGGGCCGGAGGGTTTGGGCAGAGCAGGGTGAAGTCGGGGGATCGGTCGGGCTCAGAAGGGGGTACGGTCGACGGACGGCTGGGAAAGGAGCCGGAGGCCTCGATCGGTCGGCGGGGTGAGGGAAGCCGGAGGAGAGGGCGAGGCGGAGCTGTGGGAGGGCTTCGCTAGGCTGCCGGAGAAGGCGGCGGCGGTCACGTCGGCGCGGCTGGACGTGGCGGTGGAGTTAGGCGGTCGGGGCTCACCGCTCCGGCGGCGGCCAGGCGGGGGCGACGGCGAGGGCTGGTGGAGGACTGCACACAAGCTACGACGGGGGTAGCCGGTCGACGAGGTAAGGGCATTCCCTAATTTAGGGCTTTTGCTTTTTGTTCTGCTGTGTTGGGTTTGCGGGTTGCCGGGAGTGTGGCGGATGATAGAGGTGATGGGCGGCTCCGTTGGTGATGGCAGGTGGTGATGGTGGTGGTTAGTTTCTTGGGTCGGTGCGGTGCCGCGGCGGCGACCATAGATTGCGGTGGCTGGGTTTTGGATGGCTGTGGATTTGGTGGTGGTGTCGACCAGTGTTGGTCGTAGCTATGGCGGTGCCGAAGGTTCGGCGGTCAGCCAAGATGTTGGCTGTGGTGGTTGTCGCGGCCAGGGGCGGCCGCGATGACGGTGGTGGTGATTGGGGTGTTGACGACTTGGTTGGGATTGGGTCTAGGACAGGTAGCCGGGGACGGGCTGTCAACAGAAGGCTAGGTTTAGGGTTTAGAATAGTATTGGGTTTGCTATGTCGAAATCGTGTTCGACTTGTGGACACGAAGAACGTGAAATGTACATGTAAAAAATAAAATAGTGAAAGGGGAAAAATATAGGGGCACGGACACGATGCACGGGTTGGAGAAATATTTGTGGATGTGAATTATGGAGAAAATTAATAAAAAGTTGGAGGAGTACCTGCCTAATTATAGGATGTGGGAATTCCCAATAAGATAAGGATTAGGAGTAAATTAAACCCAGTAGTAGATAGTTTTTAATTTAATTTAAAATTAATCCAATCCAAATCCAAATAAAAATCGAATTTAAATTAAATTATTTTAGTTTAAAAATCAAATGGGATAATCAAATTTCAAATATATTTTACTATTTAAATAAATCCATAAATTCAAATCACGATTTAAATTGCCACCATGATCTCAAAATATATTTTTCTAAAAATACTATTAATAATAATTTTGAAAATTGCATCATTATTAAAAATAAACTAATAAATAATTACAAACATATATGTATGCACAATTCATGTTTTCATAATTACAAAATAGTATTTATAATTAATAACTGCTAAAACCAAAATACTTTTTATGGCAAGAATAGAATTTATATATAATAATTTGAAAGTGTATAATAAAATAAAAATATTTTTCTAAAATATGTACGCTCGCACATATTCGCATTCGACGAGCAAGAAAATAAAACTTCGTGCGCGACGTACAATACGACTATGCGACGTACAATACAAAATTTTAAATCGGTACTAAATTTAATATAAAAAAATAGTAGAAATTTAGGGGTTTTACAATAGTAAGACAAACTAAACAGAATTAGTATATAATCATGTAACTGGTGGATCCGCTAGTATTCTAGCTCGAGAAATGAAAAATCTAAATACAGTTGTTACTAATAGTTCGATACCGATAGTGCGATACCGATACCGATACCGATAGTGCGATACCGATACCGATACCGATAGTTTGATACCGATAGCATGGTTTAAAGTATTGGCCGATACCGATCCGATACGGCCGATACCGATACGGTTTGGCATGTTCCGATCCGATACCGACATTGGGGGTCTTTGTTCCGGTCAATTCGGCAAAACCAATCGGTAAGGGTGACTACTATTTCATATAATTTCAAAACTACTAAGAAATAACGCTGAAATACTTAAAATTATGCCTAAATGTATAAAATATATGTTTTTAAATGTAAATAATTTATTAATAATTATTTGTTTTTCGATACCAAAGTCCGATACTCCGATACGATACCGCCGATACTACCGATATCGCCGATACCAATACTCATAGGAATAGTCCGAAACCGATTCCGATACCGATATTGTGAACCTTGACCGATAGTGCGATACCGATACCGATACCGATAGTGTGATACCGATACTAAACTGAGTCAATCTATCTATTTCTAAATTGCAAGAGTCCACTTCTAGGATATGGGAGCTATATCCTAAATATCTAGTCTAAAATTAACTTGGTTAGGATAATAGAGTGTCCTTATTATCTAGCAAGCACTACCTTAGTCTAGTCACACTAGCATTAATTACCTATAATTCCTACCATGTCTACAATCACACATTACACCCCAAGCCGTCCTGCATGCTAATAGGCATGGTAGGCCTGTCTTTTCATTCCTCACTCTCTAAAGCACACATACACATATATATGTATATCACAGTTAGATGTATAGATATATACATCTATATAGAAGCACACAACTGACTTATGCAGATAAAAAACTCGCACTGTCCTTGACACAGTGAACATATACACCATGAACCCAAACTCCATATTCACATTTACTAATCCAAACACCACCAAACTAATGGATAACACCCAATATGGATAACACATTATTTAGCCAATATATAAACTCAGATGAATTTGATAAGCAAAGCCCCCCGCCGCCCCCGACCAAAGCCCGCCGCCCCAAGCCTGCCGCCCAGCCCCCGACGCCCCCACCCCAAGCCCGCCGCCCAGCCCCCGACGCCCCCGTACCAAGCCCGCCGCCCAGCCCCCGACGCCCCCGCCCCAAGCCCGCTGCCCAGCCCCCGACGCCCCTGCCCCAAGCCCGCCGCCCAGCCCCCGACGCCCCCGCCCCAAGCCCGCCGCCCAGCCCCCGACGCCCCCGCCCCAAGCCAGCCGCCCAGCCCCCGACGCCCCCGCCCCAAGCCCTCCGCCCAGCCCCCGACGCCCCCGCCCCAAGCCAGCCGCCCACCCCCCAAATGTCCCCAAGCCCGCCGCCCCCGCTGCCCCTACATCGACACCGCAACACAGAGAGAGAGAGAGAGGGGATTACCTTCGGGAGAGAGAGAGGAGAGGACGCCGACGCCGTTCACCGAAGCCGCGAGAGAGAGAGAGAGAGGAGAGAGATTGAATTTGGGAGGAATACGAAAAGTTCCCCCCACCTTTTTATTTATGTCTGGAACGTAAATTTAGCGACGGAATAGCGACTGCTAATAATCCATCGCTAATTAGTCGCTATTATTGATTATCCGACTGAATATCCGTCACTACATAGTCGAAGAAATGTACCGCCAATTTTCTACACAATTCTCGCCAAATAATCGACTACGTAGCGACGACTGGCTATCCATCGCTATAATTCCAACAGCCCAGCGACGGATAGGCGACCTTTCCTCCCCCTAAAATTAAAATAAAAATGGCAAAGGCGTGTGGTCGGTAATCAGTCGGTGAGCGGCCACGAAGCCGTCGCTAACGCCGACGAAAAAATTCCGTCGCTAAATATTCGTCGCTAATTTAGTGTATTTTGGTAGTATATGAATAGATGTCCGAACTGATGTCACAGAGTCCTATTTAAAATAATTTACAGGTTATGTTGTATTCAGAAATAAGATAATTGAAGTGTATGATGCAATCTATATGATTTCTAAGTCAATCTAGGTCAAAGTCAACTCTTGGTCAACTTTGGTCAACTGTCTCGGTCAAACTAGATCAAAGTCAACTCTTGGTCAACTCAAGTCAACATCTAGTCAAACTAGGTCAATTGGTCACATTTAGACTCAATGTTGACTTTTGGTCAACTCTAGTCAATCTTGAACTATTAGGCCTAACCTTGGTCAAATTAGTCAACCATGGTCAAATCTAGGTCCAGTATCCTATATCAAGTCATTCTTACTTAGTTACCCTAGTCATTCACAAGCTCCATATTACCCTATACATGTATATACATATATATATAATATACCACTCTATTCTGGGTAGCACTATCCTATACCTTAGAGTGGTAATACTCTACCTAGACTTTTAGGTAAATCCTATATCAAACCTTAGACTATAGGCTAAACATCTTGCTAGGCTAATAGGTAAATACCAATACAATACATATAGATATATCCTATACCACACACATACTCTAAGGATACACTAACTTTCTAATTTCTATCTAACATTCTAGGATACAAAACCTCTATCTAACATCCTACTGTTCATACCCTAACACAACTCACCTAAATAAACTAATTGCTACAACTCAATATCCTAACACTAACATCCTAACATGCTAGCATACTAACTTATCAAACTCTCTAACATGAACTAACCTCACTCTTACAAAATCTCCATACACTAAACCCATATCCTTTAGCTTCATACCACTGGCCCAAGCCCTATGTTACCTGCAGGAAACATGATCAACTGGACTGAACCCTCTAGCCCACTCCTTGCCATGCCAAGCCAACGCAATTGCTCATGTTGTACTTGCAATTACAGCTACTGCTGCTGCAGGCAGGACAAGGCAGCTTCCTTGCTTGCTGCCAAGTGTAGGCAGAGATATTGCCATCTCTCTCGCCCTCTCACTGCTACCAAGACCTGCTACCCCTGCTGCAACATCTTCCAAATCAAATCCCAGAAACTAACCGTCAAGATCCAACCCAAATACCAATGCAACCCTCAAAATCTAGCTTAACTGATACCATATCATGTATTCATATACAACAACATATATACATAACTATTCTCTTATGATACATATGTATATCTATAACATAACATCACATTCGAAATCCTAAAGTCCTAATCCTATCAAAATCCCAAACAACCTGAAAACAAATTTGAATATAACTTAAACCCAGGTTTCAGTTTTCAGTTCAAATAATCAAATCCCAGTTTACATGTTAAATCCCAAACCTCACGTACTGTTTGCAAACCCCAACTCCTCTCACATATACCTACACACACAATATCTATACATTCAAAAACAACTAGTCCCTATACAAATTTAGGTTTCAATTTAAACCAATTTTTAGTCACAGTTTTAGAGTATCAGACATTTACAATTTATCCCAATCAAATTCAAATATCAAAACAATTCGAAAACCATTACATTCGTGCACAGTGGTATCAGGTCGTGTCCTCTACCTGTGTGCGTGTCAGGGGAGGGCCACATGTCCAAATAAAATGGACACAAAGTGTCCAAACTGGGAAATCACCAGTATCAGCCAACTGCAGGTGCACATGCTCGTACGGCAATGTCGAGCTTGCTAGGGCTCGACACAGTACACGAGAAGTGTCGTGCTTGTGTCCACACGTAGATTAGGGGTAGTGCTAGGGAATCGACACCCTGAATCGGGTCAAAGACGTGTCGTGTCCGAGTTTTTAAACCGTATCAGTAGGGGTTTTCACGTGTGTGCACAAGGAGCACGAGGCAGTGCAGCCTCGATTTCTTCGTGCACAGTCCACGAGGTCCTACAAAATTTTTTGGGTGTGATGTCAGTAACTGGGCCCACGTGTCCATGAAGTTTCGTGTCAAGCCATTGCGTGTCGTGTCCGCAATCAGTGTCGAGCAGCAGGGCAGCCGCACGAGCCCCGTACGGTATCTCGTGCTGCGTGTCCAAGCCCTAAAACCGTGTCCAAACTATACTAAAATTGACTCTGTCGATTAGGGTTGTAATATACACATGTTAGGCTACACATACATGTAATTAGTTTTGAAAATTACCAAAATCCATTTCTATGTGACATTTCATCGAACACGTATTTAAATACACCGATATGTGTCCGATACGAACACGAAATGGACACTAACTTCTACCAAACTTGGGCTACACCTAGGGGAACCCCAAATGGATGCATCTATGGAAAGAAATTGGGAATTTATTAGGGTTTGATAGGTTTTACCTATTGAGGGTGAAACCTTAATGAATAGGCTCCTGAAATGAGAAGTTGTCTTCCTCGAGCGATATCCAAATGCGCTCCACTTCTCGCAAGCAAGCCCCCACTAGCCTCTACTACTGTAGGGGAGTCCAACGTAATTCGTTTGATCCAATTTGATGGAGAAATAAGGAATTGGTGAAGGTTTGGGGGAAGAACACAAGTAGGGTTCTTAGTAGGTATTTAAAAAGAGGCAATAACTTTGATGATGTGATTAAATGGGGAGGGAATGGGCTTGATGGCTGTAGAAATAGTTAGGGTTAGGGTTTTAGATGTGTGGCTAAGATTTGTCCAACAAATTCCAAGTCCTCATATTGGTCCAATAGTCTTAAGGCTTTCTTTTTCACAAATATCCTAAAGGAAAATATCCTATTAGAAATATCTAGATATTATTAACCTTGTCATTGCTAGGTTATCCAAATCAAGACTCTAAGCTCAAGGCTAATCTAGATTAAGCTAAGTTCTAGGTCAAGTCTCCAATAATTAGCTAGCACATATTTAATTAATATAATTTACAATTTCACAAAATTGTCAAAATAACCAAAATACCCTTAGGCTAAAAAGTTGTAATTTGTCATCCTAATCACATGACTAGGCTCCCATGGTCATGGTTAGTCTCTAGGCTTAGCAATTTCTAGGGTTGCACGAGCAAAACATCAAAATCACAAGTCATGGTTTTAAATAGTTTTAAATTGATTAAAATCACCATAAATCATATCATGATTTTAAATAACATTATTAAATAAATAAAAATAAAAAAGTTCAAAATTACCTTCATTTTAGAAACTGGGTGCTACAGGATGGTATCTCTATATAAAATTTTGCTTGTGTTGAGAGATCACATGAAGTGTGGAGAGGCACATGGGTGCCATGTGGGAGCATTTTTCTAGTAGAAAGAAGGCTAAACTAACAAAGAAGCATTAATGCTTTTTGTCATGCTCATGGGATAATTTTCTTATGGAGCTAAGCCCCGAAGCGACTCGAACTCGGGCTCAAGGGCGTAAAGTGGCGTTTGGTTGGCACACTTTGCACTTAGCACGTCAGCATCGACGCAAGGCGCATTGTGCGCAGTTGATGCGCTCGTCTCTACGGGAGTCACAGCACAGAAGCAGTACAGGCACAGCAGGCATGCAGGTGTCGCGGGGCTACGACGCTGGGCGTGCAGGTGTTGGGTGCTGGGCACGTAGGTGCCACGGGCTGATACGGACTTCGTAGCTACGCGCACAGGTTGACGAGATGAGTGGCTATGGAGCGTAGATGGCAGATGATGTGGCTGATTGGAAGATTTGAGCGGTTATGGAATGTCACGTCCCGCTCCCATAGGAGCGATCGTCGTCGCTAAGGCGTGATGCCGCGTAAGCCTAGATTGTGCTCACGCAAGGCAGGTCCATAACGGCCGATTTCAGGCTAAGCAACGGGAGTCGTCGCACAGAAGCCCCAAGAAGAAACATTGAATAGTCGGCAGCAAAAATTTGAAGTAAAACACAAGTCATGCAAAATACTCTTTTATTGATATTGAATAAAGATTACAATGTAGGCACGAGGCCAAATTTTTTCTCAAGCTCACTTTTCTCTCATATTACAAGTCACTATGCTCTCTCTCACTACTAAAATGGCGATGTCCATACATTATGTTCCGTATAAGTTCTGACTCCATGCGGTCGTACGCCTCAGAATGCCAAGGAACTCCATGCCTTGTCGCATCCAAGCGAGCTCTGTGCCATAGGGCTTCTACACGTGCCTGCATATGAAAACTATGTGGGTATCAGTACTCAACTGTATTGGTGGAGTGAGCTCCTCGCCTACCCATACAAAACTGACACGTTCATTTACTTTGTGCTGCTTAATTCCCTTTTTGATTATCTTGCTAGTCTTGCCTTTGGATCAATTTTAGGACAGAGACACCTTGGCATATACTTGGCAACACAACGACATGATCGTGCTATACTATATTTGTGGCTTCAATACATATTCGAGGCAGTGCCTCACCAAGTAGAAACTTATGCAAACTCGGTCGTGCCAAGACTTTTACTTATTTTTATGTGCCTCTAGACCATTCTCGTGCCAACGACGTCAAGGGGACAACTCGTGCTGGTCGTGCCAATAGACTTGATCGTGCCTTAAGATCGAGGCTGTGCCTCCCAAGTATCAACCAGACTTAACCAACTTGCCTTACGGCCCTTTCTGACTTAAATTGAGACAACTCGATGACGACGTCTCATTCATGCTGAAGCACATGTCCTTGTTATAGCCAAATCTTAGGCTCCAGAATGGTATTTCAGCCGTGTACACCTAACCCACACCGATTCAAGGTTAGCACTTGTTATAATTATACCTTATTAACCCAACTCATAACTTGCTAGTACTCGACACAATCCAAAGGCATACACGCGGATAACCGCTCTTATGCCGACACATCTATATGAGTGGTCACTAGCAATGTCAAGCTATATTGGATCTTTGCATACGGTGACCATTCACGTGCGAGGTACGAGCTCCCACCGAATGACCCGCAGCCTATATTGTAACGGTTTACTTCAATCGAGTCGTACCGTCGACGAAAGCCGTACAATATCTACAATTTCTCCTAGGCCGACACGAACCCGCATGACCATCTGAGTCGCATAGTTATTTTCAGCCGTATAGCCATTTGAACCGCACAGGCTCTTTGCCACGTCTTTATGCCATGCGTGTAGATCTTTTTAGGACAGGATCCCAAGAGCTGTCTTTAATTGTGTCACGCCCCAGAACCAGAATACTGAAGAGCGGGGGCAGACATAGCCAGCTACGTATATTGAAATAGAATACATCTCAACTATACGGTCACGGCTGTCTAGATATGAGGGATTACTACAAGCCAGCAGTCTCTTAAGGTCAAGCCTATTGTCTCAATCTCAAGCAATTAACAGAGTTACAAGATATTAGAGCATCAAATATATATATATAAGGCATCCCAAATATTACATATTGGATAATCATGAAGCTAGTCGTACAAAATGATAGGACTAGCAAGAGTTCGGTCATACATGATCAACCCTATGATTTGTTAATCATGTTTACAGCCCGTAGGCAGACAGTAAGTAAATGTGCATCGAGCTAACAGGTGCTCGTCGGCTAAACGCCTCAAAAGAATAAATTTATATATAAGTGGGTAAAACAAAAAGGAAAAACCCACTCGTAGCCCGGGTTTCGTCTAGTGTTCACCATTGGGCTGGAAGCTTGGTAGATCCTCGGGAGCTGCTCCAAAATCTGGCCACACAAAACCAGCTGGGGCAAACCCCAGAAAGAGCAAGTGCCACAAGGAGGCCACAAATAAGAACAAAACCCAGCATATCAGAACATAAAGAATAAAAGAAGTACAAGTAGTAAAGTACACAGGGCGATAAACGACTAGGGACGTGGAACCATTCCGGGAGACAGGTTACAATCATTAAACCAAACAAGGACCGGGATTGTACCCCTTCGCCTGAATAGCTCACTGTCTCTACCCATTTATCGTTAGAGATAAGTAAAACAATCATGATCAAGAGTTCCAGGTACAGGGGCTAGACAAGACTTAGACAGAGCTGGACACCATTCATTCACAATCGGCCAAGCAAGTACTACGACTTACTACTTTAACTAACAAGGGTTATCACAAGCCTAATTACTAACAAGATGCAAGCAAGAATTTCCAGTCCCAAGCCCTGCAGACCATCCAGTTATCCTTCCGCGGGTTGAGAGTTATAGGTGGGTACATTGCCCGGGAGACAAATGTACCCTTAGGTGACTTAGAGGGTGCAACACATGACAGTGTGCTGGAAATGTTCTCTACTCGTCGGCAAGCTACAAGTCCATTAAAGTGCCCAGATAACGAGATTGCCTGTGATTGGGAATTCTCCATGTTCTAGTTTGATCTAATCATTAGCCTAATCCAATTTAGTGCGAGTCCCTGGCCGTGGTACCCAGGAAGTTACGTCCTAGACATGATGCAAGACAAGACAAGTGGATTGTACAAGCAAGCAAGCAGGAACACCCACGGTGTCAAGTTGATTATACGAGTCAAGTTACAAGTTACAAGTCAAGTCAAGTCAGGAGTGCGCCGCCACGGGCCACTATCAAGTTATCAAGATAAATTATGTCAGGGTACTGTCAGGAGTGCGCCACGACGGGCTACTATCATGTCAGGTTGGTCATGTCAGGAGTGCACCACTACGGGTCACTGTCGTGTTATACTGGTTCCTTGTCATGCCATGCCATGTACAATAGTCATTCCAAACATATTAAGTAAATCAAGTTCATGACAAAAGGCGTAAGGATATAAAATGGGCGTAAAATATCTAATAAAATACCAATATATATAGGACTATAGAAGAGCCAAGCTTAAAGAAATAACAATTCATCATAGACAAGTAGGTTGTGCAAGGGGGGTCAGGGGTTGGGCTGCGCAGGGTATGTACTGCGCATGGAAGAGCTGCGCAAGAGTTGCCTTGCGCAAGGGTTACCTTGCGCAAGGGTAGACTGCGCAGGGGTGGATTGTGCAAGGGTGGATTGCGTAGAGGTGGATTGCGCAAGGCTGGCTTGCGCAGAGGTCGGCTTGCGCATGGCTGGCTTGCGCAGAGGTGGATTACGCAAGGCTGGCTTGCGCATGGATGGCTTGCGCCAGCACAATCCAGCGCAGCGCAAAGCACTGGCTGAGGTCATGCGCAATCGGCCCTGCGCTAAAGAGCACAGGCCGGGGGTGCGCAACCGGCCATGCGCTAAAGAGCGCAAGGCAGAGGGATGTTCTCCCTGGCCGAGAGCAGGTCCAAGAACACCAAGAACTTCAAATCTTCATAACTTAGCCAAATCAAAACCAAATCTAGATTTTCAAAGTTCTAACTTGAGTAAAATCGAATTCTCTTCCACATGGAAGCATCAAAACATGCAAAAATCAAAGTTTAATAGATCAAAACCAAGGATTTTTGAAAATGGTTAAAACCTAGATCTAGAAGAATGAAAGCTCCAAATCACAAAATGTCAAGTTCTAGAGTTGTTCTCCATGGCCTAATCTAGTTAATGGACAAATAAAAAGTGGTGCTTATTTGATGGCAAGGTGCACTTGCCTATGGGTTGGGGAGTTGTGTGGAAGAAGGAAGAAGAAGAAGTTGAAAGAAATTAATAGAGTTATGGAGGAGAGAGAAAAGGTTGGTAGGTTTTAATGAGGGTGGTTGTGATGGAATGGAGGTGGAGAATAGGCTAAGGTGTTCCACTCATGATGAACCAAATCAAACCAAACCAACTCCACAAAATAAAACCAAGTCATGGTCCAAAACCCATTTACGAGAACCCGAATCCACAAGTCGAGAAAATAAAATACGTACCGAAATCAAATCACGAGTACAAATACGAAATACAGAAAATGGGGGTGACAAATTGGCTGGTTTGGCTCGATAGCCGAAGAGTCGATCATGTTGTACGAAGCGTCGGTCCATAGTTTTTTGTCTATAAATAGAAGGGTATTTGGACGGTCTTTCCTCTTAGACTCTTCTTGACTCAGATTCCTGTTGTGTCCTTTCTTCCTCTGATCATCAGACAACAATGGCACATAGGGCTTCTAAGGCTGTAAAGAAGGCTGTAGCGAGGAGTAAGAAATCTGCTGCATCCTCGACTGTCGTGCCCCCCGTTCGTCTTGACATTCATATTGCCATCGAAGGTAAGGGTTATGTAGTCGATTGAGTACTTTGAAACCCTAATAGAGCCTGTTTTGTTGCATGCTTCATGCACAAGACTTTGACGTTAACTTCTCAAAGTGCATGGTCCACACACACATCCCATGACTGAGCCGCATGGGGGTATACCCCATGTCCGAGCCGCATGAGAATTGTCTTAAACGAGCCGCATGAACCTTTCTGACTGTTTTCACTTTCTTCGTCTTTGGTTTTCGCAGTATCTCCATCGAATGCTGAGATTGCAGTGTCAGAGGAGCCGCAGCCTCTTGTCATCTACCGGGGGTCTACCTCTGTTAAGGAGGAAGCGAAGAAAGAAAAACCTGCTCCTGAGGGGGACGGCAGCCTTCCAAATATCGAAGCTACTGAGGGTGGCAGTGCTGGGAATCCTGATTCTCCTATTCTGGACTTGCATCCTTCATATGTGAGGTGGCTGAGGGACTGGTATATGCGCTCCTGTAACTAGGATTTAGGGGCTTCTCGTGGATGTCTGTCTGTAATCTTCATTTTGTTTCGCCTTTCTTCATGAAGAACCCCTTTGACTTGCTTGTAATCGTGTGGATGTAACCGATTTTTGAAATGAATGGAATATATTTGTTTTACTCTTTTGCTTTGCAATCATCATCTTATTGAGACATTTTGCGTGGACCCATTGCCCCTAACGTACCCTGGTTTTGGATACGGACAACAAGTTAAAAAAAGGAACCAACATACTGACTCAGAGGTACTAAGGACATGGTGAGCATGAGGGTTGCTTCGATGGGGGGGTACATAGAATAACTCTGGGATGATGAGGACATGGAGGTTCTATGTAAGGGGGTGATCTGTTTTTTTGGCGGAATTGAGACGACTCAGAGGTAGCATCGACATGGTCGTTTTGGAAGTTTGTGGACCCGTTACCCTTTTTGTGCACTGGGAGTGCGGGTAGTGGATCATGGGGTAGGATCTCTTTTAGGAAGAAAGTTCAGAGGTACGGTTATACATGACTTTCTTTCAAAAGAGTGACCGGGATGTAAGTTCAGGGATACCAGCGGGTACATAACTCGACAATCCATGAATGTTGGAATCAAAGTGTAAGTTCAGAGGTACCAGCGGGTACATGACTTGGTAGTTTGGGATATCTTTGTGGAAGAAGGGCATGAGTTCAGCGGTATAAGAGGGTACATAACTCGAAAATCTGGAATATTGTGGATGTGAGTTCAGCGGTACTAGCGGGTACATGACTCGATAATCTGGGATATTATGAATGTGAGTTCAGCGGTACCAGCGGGTACATGACTCGATAATCTGGAATATTATGGATGTAAGTTCAGTGGCACCAGCGGGTACATGACTCGATAATCTGGAGATGATGTGGATGTGAGTTCAGCGGTACCAGCGGGTACATGACTCGATGATCTGGGATATTATGAATGTGAGTTCAGCGGTACCAGCGGGTACATGACTCGATGATCTGGGATATTGTGAATGTGAGTTCAGCGGTACCAGCGGGTACATGACTCGATGATCTGGGATATTATGAATGTGAGTTCAGCGGTACCAGCGGGTACATGACTCAATGATCTGGAATACGTCGTTTAGACGTAATATTTCTTCAGGAACTTGTCGTTGACGGGCAACATGAGCAAGTCTCCATTTTGCTTTGCGAGGCGGTAAGCACCGTTGGAGAATACTGCCTCAATGATAAATGGGCCTTCCCACTTTGGCTGGAATTTGTCGGCGGTTTTGTGAGTCATGACCATCGACCTCCGGACTGCTAGAACGAGATCGCCCACTTGGAATGTTCTGATTTTAACCTTCTTATTGAAGGCTCCAGAGATGCATGCTTGGTATAGTTTAATTCGTTGCTGAGCCAAGAGACGCTTTTCATCTAAGGCCTCCAACTCTTGTAGTCGATGACGGTAGTTATTATCTGTCGTCAATTGATAAGTGAGGGCGACGCGGAGTGAGGGTATTTGCGTCTCCAATGGGAGGACTGCCTCACTCCCGTATACTAGAGAAAATGGTGTATTTCCAGTGGTTGTTCGGACGGTAGTACGGTACGCCCATAAGCATTCGCCAAGTTTCTCGTTCCAATCGCGCTTGTTGGAGGATACGAACTTCTTGAGTAACTTGATGATGGTCTTGTTGAATGCTTCTGCTAACCCATTTGCTGCTGGATTGTATGGCATTGAAGCAATATTTTGGATGCGGTGCTTATCACAGAACCGGTAGAAGGCATGGCTAGCGAACTGCGGACCATTGTCGTGGATGATCCTTCGTGGCAATCCAAAGCGATATATGACGTGATGTTTAAGGAAGCTGATCACGTTTGACATTTTTACTTCTGCAAGCGGGACAGCTTTCACCCATTTGGAGAAGTAATCTATGATTGCGAGTATAAAGCGGTGCCCTCGGGAAGAAGGTAGAGCAATTGGACCGATGATATCCATCCCCTATGCTTCAAATGGCCAAGATGCCACTGTCGGATGTAGAAACTTGGATGGCTGGTGAATGAAGTCCGCGTGGACTTGGCAAGCTTTGCACTTTTTCGTATAGTCTATCGCATCTGCTACCATCGTGGGCCAGTAGTAGCCCATTCGGCGAAGGCGGTCTTGCAATTTAGGGCCAGGCTGATGGGCCCCGCACACACCGTCATGAGCTTCTCGTAGGGCTTCTTTGGCTTTCGCGTTTGACAGGCACCGAAGCAACAACCCGTCGTAGGATCGTCGATACAGCATTTTCGTCTCTGTATCGTAGAAGAATCTGAGAGAACGCCGTTTGATGGAGGTGGCTTCCTTTGGATTCTCTGGGAGGATGTCGTAGATGACAAAGTCGATGAATGGATGTCTCCAGTCTGGTGCTTCATCGACTGCCTGGGCGGAATAGCTCGCCACGAATTGAACGTTGTTCTTGGGACAGACCAGTTCATGGCCTATCACGTCAACCGAATGATGAGTGTGGTTCGGCACTGCTAAGGAAGCGGCAAGGCCCGCTAGGGCATCGACTTCGATATTTTGGAGTCTGGGAACGTACTCGATAAAGAATCCCTCAAATGATAAGATAATGTTGATTGCTATTTGGTGATAGGGGATCATGTCTTCATGGCGGACTTCGTATGAACCCCGGATCTGATTGACGATTAATTGCGAATCGTCGTATGCTTCAAGATATTCTACCCCCAGCTCTCTTGCAAGTTGGAGACCGATGACCAAAGCATTGTACTCGGCCACATTATTAGAGCAGGGTTCCGTGAGGGAGTAAGCGTGACTAATCACCAGCCCGATAGGAGAAATCAGCACCACTCCGACTCCAACGACGATGTTGCCCTTGGGCCCAGTTCTTGAAGTACCATCGAAGAACATCCGCCATATGCTATCGTGGGAAGTTGCATTCAACTTGGCGACCTCATCTGGGATTTCTTCATATATTCTGGATAACTCCGAGCCTGGGTGGGCTGCCAAAAAGTCTGCCAGGGCTTGACCTTTGACAGCCTTCTGCGGGACGAAGATCATATGATAGGGGACAGCAATATTGCCCATGTAGCGAGGCGAGAGCTGAGTGCCTCTGGTTTAGTCATGAGGATTCTGAGGGGGTTGACTCGTGAGATCACATGTATGGTCTGTCCCGTGACGTAGTGCCGCGTCTTTTGACTGGCGAACACCAAGGCGAGGCATTCCTTCTCCATAGCGGTGTATCGGTGCTCTGGCCCAATCATCATTCGGCTAAGGTAGTATATGGCTTGTTCATGGCCTGTATCGTTATTTTGTGCCAACAGAGTACCGAGGGAATGTTCTATTGCTCGTACGTAGAGCAGGAATGGTTTTCCAGCAACCGGGGCCACCAGGACAGGAGGATTCGACAAATATTCTTTGATGCTGTCGAAGGCACGCTGACATTCCTCGTCCCATACGAATGAGACGCCTTTCTTCATGAGGTGGGTGAACGGTCGGCACCGCCCGGAGAGGTTAGAGATGAATCTTCTGATGTAAGCTAGCCTCCCTTGAAGGCCTCTGAGTTCGTAGAGATTTTTTGGGGGTCCCATCTCCATAATTGCCTTCGTCTTCTCAGGGTCTACATGAATATCCTGGGCGGTGATGATAAAACCCAAAAACTTTCTGCTGGATACGCCGAAGAAAGATTTCGTAGGGTTCATTTTCAAATTGTGGGCTCGTATCAGGTCGAATACCGTCCTCAGGTCCTGCAGATGGTCTCCCTTACAACGACTCTTGACGGCGATGTCATCAACATAGCATTCCACCGTCTTGCGCAAGTGTTCTCTGAAGATGATACTCATGGCTCGTTGATATGTGGTGCCAGCATTCTTTAAACCGAAAGGCATGACTGTGTAACAGTATGTGCCAATTGGTGTTCGAAATGATGTATGCTTTTCGTCGTCAGGAAACATCTTGATTTGGTTGTACCCCGAGAATCCATCCATGAATGACATACGTTCGAAGCCGCATGTGTTGTCAATCATGATGTCTGTGATAGGGAGGGGAAATTCGTCTTTGGGACATGCCTCGTTCAGATTGCGGTAGTCGATGCAGATTCGGATCTTTTCGTTCTTCTTGAGGACCGAAACTATGTTGGCGACCCAATCCGGATGTTGTTCCTCAGGAATGAAGCTGCTGGCTATTAGTTTGTTGACTTCGGCTTCGATCGCATCCATGACGCCTGGGCGGAAGCGTCGTTGTTGCTGCTTGACTGGCTTTACATCTGTCCGAATATTGAGTTTGTGAAGAGCAATATCGGGATCTAACCCCGGCATGTCCTTATAACTCCATACGAACACATCAATATATTCTCTGACAAGTTCCAGCTGCGATTCTCGCTCCTCGTCTGTTAGGCTTTTACTGACGAAGATTGGCTTTGGAGAGGATTCGCTGCCGAGGTCGATCTGCATAACCTCATCTTCGGTGGGAGGTTCTCTCTGCTCGAACCGCTTTTCCCATTGTGCATCCAGCTGTTGGGCCCACGGCTCTAGCTCGAGGATTTTCGGAATGTCTTCGTCTTCTTCGTAAGCGTCGGCGAATGCCATATTGACTGACAGGACTTGTCTGAATGTGTCTCCGATGCTGGCATCCGAGTCGGAGGTTGGTGACCCAGTTGAATGTGACTGCCAGTCACACTCTTCATCTGAACTCTCAGGGGTTGTTGTGGGTGTTACATACCCCAATCCACATCGAGTTTTGCTATAGTAGTCCCGTGGCTTGCCAGCCGGGACTGGTGGCTTCAAAGGTAGTCGTCGTCCGGTGCCGTAGTTTAAGCCTGGCGTAGTCTCCAGATCATATCCCTGTTTTTGTATGAAATATTTGGATTGGGGGCTATAAAGATACAGAGGCAGTCTCCCGGCATCTGACCCAAGATCGACTTCTTCTATGGTGAAGGGATGCGGATCGTCCTTCCGACCGAAGATGATTGGATGATCCCCTTCCTCGATTATACGGTAAGCGTCCTCCGCTAGAATAAGCTGGATTGCGGTGTGCACATTTGTCACCTGTGTGTGTAGATGGGTGCCTATACCATGTTCCATAGCGTACATGGTACAAAGCTTATTAAGCTCGATGTAGTTCAAAGATAGCCCTTTATTGATGAAGTAAGGTATCTATTCTAGGGAGATTACATCATCTGCTGAGGGAACATCAGTGTGGGCAGCCACATACTTGGCTAGCTCCGGTTCCTCTTCGACTACCCCCTGTATAAATGAAGACTGAGAGGACGACCTGGGCAGCTTGATCGTCAGAGGTTCAACTGGTGGAGCGAAGCATGGAGTTGTTGGCAGACTAGCAACACCCAGCTTGGTACTCGATACCGGGCGGGGAGTGGTTGGTTCGCTAGAAGTCCCAGACGCTGCATCGGGGTGACGACTCTTCTTGGGAAGGCGTATCGTCATTGGCTTGTCAGAGGGATTGAGCTTCTCAGTTTGTGGCTGGCCGACTCTTGGCAGTCTAATTGTTAGTTGCTCCGTTGTAGGTCTCGACACTTGGCCAGACCTAGGCAGCCGGATTATCATCTGCTCCTCTTGTGCTGAGAGACTGATTGCGTCCTTACGCAGAGTGGACATAAGGGGCACGGACTTGCCAGGTTTGCGAGCCTGGAGGTGGATCGTCAGAGGTTCTTCTGATCCTGTGGCTGTCTTGGTACGAGCTTGCTCATCTCCTTCACCAAGGTGCTTCTTCGATTTTTCGTACAGGCAGGAGTCTGAGTAGTAGGATTCGACCCCTTTGAAGGGATCGATATCAGCAAATTCTGTCCTCACGAAGCCGTGCTTGTCGATATATTTGAAGCATTGGTGCAGCGTGGAAGGCACGATCATGTAATCGTATATCCAAGGGCGCCCCAAGAGGATGTTGTAAGAAGTGTCGGCATCTATGACGTAGCAGGTGACTTCTGATTGGAGATCGCCAATCAGACACTTCAGACGAATCTTTCCAATTGGGTAGCTCCTGCCCGAATTAAAACTGCTGATGGCGGTACTTGTAGGCGTCAGGCGATGCATCGAAATACGAAGATGATGTAGCAAACCCTTCGGGATGATGCTTATAGAAGACCCAGGATCAATGTACATCCGATCCACCTTTACGTTGCTGATGTATCCAGTGTAGTACAATGGGCGATCGTGCAGGTTGGTCTTGATGAGCATGTCCTGTGGAGTAAAGACGATATTGGGCATTGCTCCTGTACATGCACTGTCTTGGAGGTCTGCAGGCTGGTTTTCTCCCGTGAGGTTGACCTGAACTAAGTATACGTCGGCATTTTGGAGTGCATCGCTCAAAGCTGTACGGACATCCTTCGAGAGCCTCAGGAGTTCATATAAGGACAATTTGGCCGGTGTATTGGCCAATTGTACCAAGATGTCGAAGTTTTAGGGCCTCTCCAGCCCCTAAGGTGTCTCTTTTCGGAGGGATTTGTCAAAGCGAGTCTCCTTTGGCCTAGGCTTGTCGGTCGTCGGAGGCTGAGAAGGTCCTGGAGCGTCAGTGGTAGCTGGCGGATGATCTTCAGTCGAGTTCTCAGCCACAGGTTGGGATTGTGTTCCAGATCGAGTAACGACAGTCGTGACCTCTTCCACATCTGCCGAGATGGTGCGGCAGGATCTGACTTTTCCACTTCTCTTCTTGTTAATGTGAGGCGATGTGGACTGAGTCACCTCGTATACCAGGTCCGGATGGACCCACATGATTTCCCCTCGTGATGTGGTGAGGGGCACTAGACCAGCAGCTTGATCCCGAGCAGACGGAAGATTAGCAATTTCCATCGTCGCCAGAGGGATGGGTATAACACCATCTTGAGTCTCTGTTGGAGGGAAGCTGCCAAATTGTACGGTCACCATGTTGGCCGCTACGGTTACCTCCTCGAAATCGATGGCCAGAGCGTTCGAATCGATGAGGTTTTGGATGTACCATTTTAATTGGAAGCAATCGTGTGTAGCATGGTGGACGTAGCGGTAGTAATGGCAGAACTTTGGGTTCTCCAGATCTGCCGGCCAAGGTTCCCGTTTTGGTAGAGGAAGCTGAATTCTGTCTCCTTGTATGAGCATGTCCAAGATAGGCTTGACGTGGCCGTCTTCGAAGGAGTAAGTGATTTGCGGCCATTGTTTGTCTACTGGTTTTGACTCAGGTTTTTGGGCTGTATCGGCCACCATAGCCTGCTTCCCCTTATTGTCCCAATTATTGGAGGAGCTACCTCCATTGTTGGTGTTGGCGTTGGGACGCTTGTTCTTGTCCTCCCCTTCTGAGATGTACAATCCCAGTTGGCGAGCCTTCTTCAATCGTTCTTCGGCGCTTGTGGCACTGATGATAAATGCCTTCCAGTCCTTGAATTGACTCTCGCCCATCCAGAGACTGATTGTCGGGAGCAATCTCTTTTGACAAATTTCAATCAAGGAGGAATCCGGGTTTCCTGAAGGCAGCTTCATCGCGGTTTGGCGAAACCGCTCAATATAGTTCCTTGTCAGCTCTTTCTCCCCTTGAATGACGTCCATGAGGGTGGACATCGTGACGTCCTGCCCTACCTCATAGAATCTCTCCAAGAACATGCGCTTGAAGCCGGCAAAGGAGTGGATGCAGTTGTCTGGCAAGTTACGATACCTGTCGAAGGCGACTCCTTCCAATGTCCCAATGAATAATCGTATGAGGATAGCATCATCATGGGGCAGATGGTCGGTGGTGACCTCGAAGTAAGTGATGTACCGACTTGCTGAGGTCTTGCCATCATACGGGTTGATATTGAACGACTTATATCTTGGTGGAAATGGAACATTCCTCCATTCAGAAGGGTATGGTTGCCGTATTCTGAGGTCTTGAGAGTTTTCGCGGACGTGAAACATGGCTCGGAGCTTCTGAACCACTCTTCTTACTTCTTGGGCCTCATCTGCAGCGGTGGGGGCCTTTATTTCAGGAGGATTATTTCCCGGGTTCGGTGCCGCTGAGTTTGAGTCCGCATTGACCGCGGGACCCGTACTTGTTTGGCCAGGCGTCCCTCCTTATAGAGTTGGAAGAGCTGCTTTGATTTCATCTACAGACTTGACCAAGGCCTGTAGTATAGCCTCCAGAGTGTCGATGCATTGGCGATCACTGGAACCACCTTGATTGCTGTCCGTCATGAACACCGTCCTTACATGAGGAGTGATGGAAGGAACGGTGGAGGATGTGCCCTCCGAGTCATACCCATGCACCGAGAAGTCATCGGGGTATGTGGGAATGTTCTCTTCGGGTTCCGACTCGGAGGGAATAGTACCCCCAGCTTCAGAGCTTGCTTCATCTTGAGAGTCATAGATGTCCTCGGGGACATCAGCACCTGTTGTACCTGATGAAAGAGTTGTCTCCCCGGGCTCGTCTCCTTGGAACATCGGATTGTCATGGATGTTCGGAGGAGTGCTACCCCCAGTTCCTACGACCCCCAGTGATGTGGATGATGAATCTCCCATTGTAGCAGATTTCGTCTTTGAACGGGTGCCTTGGAAAACTCCGGTGGTTGACAATCGTTTAGAAGAAAGTCTTTTAGCTGTAGTGGTTGATATCTTTGGGCTGGAGATACTTGTCTTCTTCCCTCTCCCCTCGGCAGGGATTTTTTGAGTAGAGTTGCAGGGGACAACAGGAGGCGCCTCGTCCTCTGAGCTTGGTCGTTGCAGTCTTTGGAAGATGGACCGCCGGTCTTCTTGTACCATTGCATTTTTGCAACAGCAGTTGACAATGATTTGGGTGCAGTGACGTCCGTGAGAGGACTCTTTGCACCCTAGGGCACCTTCTCTTTCCTCGCGTTTGTGGAGGATGGCCTCACGTAATTCAGATGGGTCCGGATCGACCATGTTTGTTTCCTAGATTTTGGAAGACTTTTGGGAACCTCCCTGTCCGTTTGTCGCCGGGGGCTGGACTCGAGTGGTTCTGTACAACTTCCCATCAGAGGCCCGTATAACAGTACACGGAATGCTCGGATGGTCAGAGGTCGGATCAACGGACCGAGCTTGCCAAGCTCGTGCTGCCTTAGACTTCTTCGCTTTAGTACGTACGGGCACATAGTAGGAAGAGTCTAAGTGGTGCTGGAGAGAATCAGAAATATCTTCTTGGGAGCACAGGAGATCAGGACCATAGGTGAGTCGATCGAAGACGGAGCCACGTGGAGTGGGCGTCATGCGGCTGGAATCAGCGATCCTCATGCGGCTGGCAGTCGTAGCCGCATGGGTCTTCTCCATGCGGCTGAAAAAACTGGCCGCATAAGTGTTCTCCATGCGGCTGGAAATCCTGGCCGCATGAGTACTATGCTTTTGGCTAGCAGTTTCAGCCGCATGGTCATTATTCATGCGGCTGGCAATCTTGGCCGCATGAGTCCTCGCTTTGCGGCTAATGCCCTTGTTTGGTTTCTTTCTGGAGCCCATAGAATCGCTCTTTGCCCCTGCAAGTCCAGCATCGTAGTGCTTTCCTTTGTCGGACTTGGGGACAGCAGAATCTTCTACGGCTTGAAGTGGGACCGTACGAGAATTGCCTTCACCGTCTTGGGTAGCAGAGAGTACTCTATCGAGGGCCTGGGGAGGAGCAAACAATTTTGGCCTCCACTCTTTGCGAGCCTTCGTGGTGCGGGTGCGCTTCTGGATCGGACCAGCGCTTCCTTCGAAGAGCATCTCTTTGAACGCCTGTTGGTCGAAGCGGACGACCATCCTCTGTTGTGTGGAGCCAAGTTTGGCTGTATCCGATTGCATCACCAACTCCTCAGCCGTAGAAAAGTTTATCTCCAGCAGAGTCGCCATCGTGTTTGCCATTGATTGTAAAAGTACAGAATAGTTTTATGGGAGGACTGAACTTAGACTCACAATACAAACTCGCTTGTACAAAGAAAGCCTAGGGATGAAAGCCTAGTTACAGCAGACTAAGTACAATTATTTATTTTAGATTCTGGGGATGACGATAGAGGCTCGGGAAGGCGACGGCAGCCCTGCCTTACTCCTTGGACGATCGGTATGCAGCCTTGGCTCCAGAAGATTGCTCGGCGTTGAAGAAATGCTCTCTTTGCTCTCTCTCTGCTCTTTTCTCCAAGTCTTCTAATGCTCTCTGATCTCGAAAAGGGGTCTCTCTGGTCGCGCTCCCTCCGCTGTATATATTGCCAGGGAATGTATATCTTGCAAGGGAATGGCACCTTGCTATTTATAGGAATAGGGTGTGATCATTAGGGTTTGCAATGATTGTTTCCTTGAAATGGCGGCGGCCTGTGGATTGGTCAATCTGGGCCATTAATTTTGAGTGTGATGAATCTGGGCCATTAAGTGTAGATTCCACCAAATCTCATCAGTAATTAATGCTGATTGGAATAAATCTTCCTCATGATGATCTGTTGATGCCTACGAATCTGAATGAATAAATCTAATTCATTCCCCCGCCACGTGTCCCAGATTATTGAGATTTGACCTAATCTCTGATTGCAGTCAATCTGGGAAATTGATCGGCTCAGGACACGTGTCCTGAGAGTCACTGGGGAGATCTGAGCCGCATAAAGATTGAGTCGCATAAGGTTTGGGCCGCATAAGGTTTGGGCCACGTGTCAGGGCTGCTTGGGGAGTGGCCCCACCCTCGAACCTTCGAACCATATGATGGGTAGTGAGCCGCATGGAGATGATCCTTGCAGGCCGCATGGGAATGTATCTGCCTGAGCCGTATGGAAATGGTCCTCTTGAGCCGCATAAGGAGTCCTCCGCTTGAGCCGCATGAAATTGTTTCGGCCTGAGCCGCATAGGGCGGCTTCATCTTGAACCGCATGGGAAGTCTTCGCTCGAGCCGCATACGAACGTCCATGTGGCAAGGCCACGTGGCACTTTATAGATCTCGGGGGATTGTGTCAGAGACCTCTTTCTCTTTCCTAGAAGTATGTCATTATGACAGAATCATAATTGCTTCTTTTGTGTCAGGGCTGTCACTTTTTTCAGAGTTGTCAGCCGTCAAAATAATTAATGCAGGAGGGCGGAGGAGAGGACTGTCCAGCCACGTATCTTCTGAGCCGCATGGGATGTCTTGGGCCGTACAGTCCCATGTGTCGCATGACTCCCTGAGCCGTATGGGCTTTTTGAGCCGCATGGGATTTCCTGGCCGCATAGATCATTTTCCATACTTCTACAGGAGCTCCTTGGAGATTCGAAGCGTGCGGCCGCGTGGAGTCAAGACTTATACGGGACATAATGTATGGACATCACTATCCTGCAGAATCTGCACTCGTCGCCTTGAAGCATTGTATCGAGAGATGAGAGAGAGCGGAGTGACTTGTAAAATGAGAGGAAAGTGAGCTTGAGAGACTTGTAATCATGGCATTGCGCCCTATTGTAATCTTATTGTTCAATATCAATAAAGAGCACTTTTGAATAACATGTGTTTTGCTTCTAAATTCCGCTAGATGTTCAATGTTTCTGCTTGGGACTTCTGTGCGACGACCCTGTCGCAACCGCTGTAATCGATCGTTATGAAACTGCCTTGCACGAGTGTAATCTAGGCTCGTGCGGCATCATGCCTTAGCGAGGACGATCGCTCCTACGGGAGCGGTGCGCGACATAATGGTATCAGTGCACGGCTTTACGTCCTTGGACTTCAAGTCGAATCTCTCAGTTTTGAAAGCTCGTCGTTGATAAAGAAGTGTGCGCTCTCTCTCAAATGTCCTACGGCATGTCCATACAATAAGTCTAAATATTTTTAAAAGCTCATACAAGTGTTCAATCAAACGCATCGGTAGGCGATGGCCTTTGTGCCGAACGGTGTCAAACTTGAGTTGATAGAAAACACATGCTAAAATTAGCAAGTCGCATGCGTGCCTAAATAGTCCTACGTCGACATTAGCAAATGAGCGTACAAAATTAGAGTATAGTCCGTATGGGATGGCTATGCACACGGCCTTTCGACTAAGTTGTGCCGCGTGTCGTGCACCTAGACTTTATGGTACAAATAAGTTACGAGCGATATTATGTATCGCTTGGTCGAGAACGGAGATATACTTACAGTGTATATCGATAGAAACATGCGAGACTTAGACTATGGAGACGACGTGAGCGATTACACTAGAGTTTCGTCGATCAAATCTGAAAGATGTATTAGCGAATAATGCGAACGTGCTTATGGACTAGATCGGATGGCTCGAATCCTGAGTGGTGTATGGTCCGTCTTGGAAGTCGTTCGAGCGAAATTGAGGATTAGGGGTAACAACAAGCATGTGGACGAGGCGATACGATCGTGCAAAGCCTTAGAACGCGTCACGCTTAGTTGGTCATGACTTCGAATGTCCCGAACGAGATATCGTTCAGACAACTTATGAATGGGCAACGCGAGTTAGAAAACGATTCGGAACGATGAATAAAAGTGAATGTCTTGATCGAGGAAGCCTAGAGGATCGCACTTGTGATTTTGGATTTGATCGAATGGAATTGTGGTATATCCAATTCGGACAATAGCATCAGTTGCACAACTCAGAGTTCATTGCAAAGGAAGATCGTCAAGTTACGTACATCATCGATGGTATTGAGTCGTATCAAAGATCGATGTGCGATAACTCGGGGGTATTCTGATTCAAGGAACGATGATCGTGTAAAATATCATTGTTCTGATGGATGCTATACTCGGGATGTTGAAATGTGTCGAGGAAAAGATAGACTTGGCTCGAGGATTTTCTAGTTGAATGAATGACGGTCAGACTATCGAACTGAGATCTTAGCTTGGATAAAAATAAAATGTTTGGATTGCTTCGACGATAACCACAACGTTGACGGTCTTGTCTTATGCGAGCGCAACTCCATCCTCGTACTTGCGTCACGCCGATTATGGCGATCACTCCGCGTGAGCGCTAGTATGGTGATTCATACAGCGGGGGTGATCGAACTTGCATGGCGTAGCTATTTGATTGCTTCGACTTGTGGTTTGACGCGAAGGTGGACTCGAGAATGACTCAGTGTGCTTGACGATTGAACTTGAGGATTGAGTAAGTCTAATCCGCGTATCGAGAATGAATTATTCTAGACTCAAGCAAGAGTTACGCTCCAATAAGGACGATTATCCTGCGAGAACATGGCATGGTGATTCATGTCCAACGTAGATAATCGAACTTGCGTGAGATTGGGGCATGACAAATTATTGCGCTAGACGACCTCGTGATCGAATACATGAATTGGTTAGAATTGGTGATTTGAACGGATTCAAATTTGTGCAACGAATGCCTTGATGTGAATTAGGTGATCGTGCTAGGTGTTTAGAAATCTGAGTGACGCGAGCTTGGATAGAAAAATCTGTACTATCAACTTGGTTTGACACTAGGATTGGGGTCAGTGTTGGCATTATTGTTGGGGAACTATGATTCCAATCCTGACATTGACTTTTGCCTTGAGTAATGGCCTAGCGGTTAGACGAGACGTACCTGTTTCAAGAGTTAGCATTCGAGGATTGATCTTGAGGAATGGTATGGATTTAGGTCCTAAAAATCAAGTTGCATCCATCAAAAAATTAATGAAAATCAAATTGCGCACCCTTCAATGAACTGCACAGGAAACAGACTACGCAGCAAATAAACTGCACGAAGTTGAACTGCGCCAGTATCCAAGCACGCTAAGCTGACGTGGCAACGTCATTATTACCTGATACAAAATTAGATATTCTGACAACTGACAGCATGGAAGGCGAGGAGCCTCTTCGTTTCTCGAGCCGTGCCGCATTCTAGGACAGCTGTCCAAATTCTAGCGCGGTCCAGCTGCCAAAAGCCAGCGCAGTCAGTCAGCCCAACTGAAGCGCAATCTGCCAGATCCTCTTCAGCGCAGTTCGATCCCAGCGTAGTCTGAAGCTAGCGTTGTTCAAGTGGCACGATCCATCAAGATAACTGACATTTTGTACGTGGCTTACATGCCATCAATTGCTCAATACGTGGCAGCTTCCTGTACACGACCAAGCACATTTCAATCAGACAATGCCACGCATCTAAATACAGTTAGCCTATGATTGAGTAACCACCAAAAGCCTGCACAATCCAGCCTGCACAATCCAGAATAACTACAAATTAGTTATTTTTAGAACTCTATAAATAGAGTTTCAAGTCCTTCATTAAGGGGACCATATCATTATTATCACCAGAGATCAGGAGTTCTTGCCCAAGTGCTGCTGCATTCTTCAGAGGCTATCGTCTTCAAAGTTCACATCGTCCAAGGGATAAAGCGATCGTCTTCAGATCGGATTCCTATAGTTGTACTTTCCCAGAATTCAATTGTAATCTTCTTACAAAGTTTGTAAAATAAAGAACTTTTGTTTTTGCAAACAAAATGGCGACTCTGCTGGGGACGACTTTCTCCTCCGACGAGGAAGTGACAACTCAATGTGATGTTGCGTCTATCGGAAAGACGCAGAAGACGTTGGTTGTGAAGGTCAACCAGACTGCCTACGAGGCGATGATCAACTCCAGGGCTACTCATCGTACTGCAACCTCTGCCAAGAGCAAGGTCCGTTCAGTGTAGACTCCAAAGTCCTCTGCGCAGTCCTCTGCGCAACCCTCTGCGCTGTCCTCTGTGCAACCCTCTGCACAGTCATCTGCACAGCCTGCTGTCTCTGCTGCCAAGGAACTAGTAGCCTCTTCTGTCCTTGCGCAAAACACCACAAGCTCTACCAAAGCGCAAGCCAGAGCTCCTGCGCAGTGCACTGCTCCTCTTGCTGCCGTGCAAGCCATTTTCTATGTTATTATGGCAAAGTTCAAGACCCCTCTTCCTCTGGCGCAGTTGGTGACCTCCTTCCCTCCTGCGCAATCCACTGAAGCCAGGACTCCTGCTGCGCAAACTACAGTTTCTGTGGCCAAAAGACCATCTGTCAAAGCTTCCCAAGCATAATCAGCCAATGCGCATATTGCCACTTCAACCTCTGCACAAGCTATTCCAACGCAGTCTAATAGGGGATAGACCTTTGGCTAATCTCCCTTCTCCTCACAGCAAGGGGAAAAACTCTGCTCCTCTTTCCAAGCACCCTGTTGCTCCAGCGCAATCCACTGGGGGTAGTCTGTTGACTATTCCTCCTCCTCCTCAGAACAAAAGAAAAGGCTCGTTGGTCTTTTCTCGAACTTCCTCGTTCTACGACTTGGAAGACAACAGAGGGAAATGCTTTTTAGCCAACCCTTCTTCAAAAACAAGGGAAAAGGTCCTTTGGTCTTTTCTCAGTCTTTTCCGATTTTTATCGTAGAAGATCCATCTGAACGTGCATCGGCACCAATCAGTACAAGAACTCTCTCAAACAAAAGCTCTTCTCTCCCTGCCAAAGGGAAATGTACTGATCAAAGAGGTATTCTGCCTACTCCGGTAGCTGAACTCTAAGATCTCCCAACTCTCCGGATATCCCGCTCAAAACAGGGAAAATTACTGGTGTCTCAGACAGAAACCCATGGAGGTGAGTTTGCTGATCTACGGGATTATCTTAATAGGCCTCGGTCAACATCAACTTCGGCAAAACGTAAGCAGACAATGCCGAAGATGAACCTGCATCAGAGGAAAACTTCCAGGATGAAAAATCCTGACACCTATGCTAACGAAGTGAGTACTTCTCTGTATACTCACGGAACAAAACATCTGAAGAACCGGAACCATGTTCCGAATGTGGTCAAAGAACATATCCCTCAGACTTCTTCTCGTCCCTTCATTATTCCTGACCTCCGAGAGCTCTTCAAGCAAAAACGGGACAACATTTCAACACCTCCAGTTCAACCACTTGAACATTATTATAATCACAAGGTTGTCATCAAATACTGTTGCCAGACAACAAAATGATCTGTTTTCGATCGTCTGAACTTTGCAACTTCTGAACCAATGTCAGAAGATGAAGATGAAGTGTTGTATGCTTCCGTCAACATGGCTTCTCGAGACACTGGGGGTAGAAAGTGCTCCAAATACGGCAAACCTCGCAGACCCAGCCAGCGGTACTTAGATTTACTCCAAGAATCTTCTAAAGGAGTATTTTGACACACCCGATCCTGAAGTCGAGACACATTTGAGCATGGAAATCTTCTCCAAAATCCTTCTGGTCATCTCCCTATTTCTTATTCAGGAGATGATTCCTTCTCTGATTATGATGCATACAACAAAAGTTCTGAACAAACAGTATCTTCTATTGTACCTAGAGAAGTGACAGCTTATGTTGTCAATGAAGACCCAGATGCTTCTAGTTCAGCAAATCAAGAACAACGAATAGCTGCACTGGAGGATAAGCTGAAGACCATGGCTGAAATGGTCGCAAGTATGCATTCTATCATTGGAGCTCAACATACAGTACCACCGACCGTACCTGCTGCAAACCCTAAGATTATAGCATTGTCGGTGCCTGTTAATGCAGCTTTGGGGGTAGTATCTCCTCAAATACCCCCTGTATAAATTCAACCCACACCCAGTCTGTCAGGAGCTGGGGGTAGCACTTACCACACTGTTCCTCCCCCTAACACTATAATTCAGCCTGCTCCTTCTGCATCATTGGATGATGCTAATGAAGCTGTCAAACTCTTGCACACTCAATTCGAGGCTTTTAAAGAGAATGACAATTTACAAAGATTGGGGATTAAACAGCCCTATCTGGTTGAATGGAAGGAAGTCCCATTCCCTCCAAAGTACAAGATTCCCACAATTTTGATGTTTGACGACAGCACTTCTCCGAGTCAGTTCATTAAACACTTTGAGGTAATGACTGTTCAACTTCAGCCAAATGACGCTCTTCTTACCAGGGTATTCGTCGGCTGTTTAGCCGGTGTAGCATACGATTGGTATAGAAGCTTTCCTGATGGCTGCATCACTTCTTTCTCGGGTCTTAAACAAATCTTCTTGGAACGATTCTATGAAGGAATCAACGACATGACCATGTCGGCCCTCAACAAGATCAAGCAAAGATATAATGAAACCGCTAAGAGTTTCATTGAAAGATTTCGCCGAGAAGCATTAAAGATGCCTCCTGGAACTCCGGCTGCTGTCACTATAGATACCTGCAAGGCAAATCTTTTGCCTTTTATCAGCATGTGGACGGGGTCAACCCAATTTCAAGATTGGCCATCATTCATTGTCAATGCTAAAGCAGCTGAAGTTAGTGCTGACAAGTTCAAGCAGTTGGGGGTACATATGTCTAACCCCGACCGGGATGAACACTCGACATCTAGTAGCGGTAATCGCCAGAACAACCGCAAAGGTAAAGAGACTTTGAACATCAATTTGAAGAACAAAGAATCTTTGGCTGTTAACGTAGCTCTACCTATGTCTACTTCAACTCCTTCTGCCCCTCCATCAAGGGAACCTTGTCCGAAAGTAGAGTACTCCTTTGACGAGAATGACACTTTGAGCATCTTTGATTGCTTGATCAAAAACAATAAGCTCCAACTCCCAGACCCGAAGAAGCCTGATGAGGTCAGTAAGACTGATCATCCCAAATATTGTGTTTATCACAGGTTTATTGGACATCCCACTCGAGCATGTTATGTGCTCAAAGGCAAAATTTAAGAGCTCGTCAACGCTGGTGTTGTCACCCTTCAACAAGATGAGAAGACAGTTACCGCGAACATGGTCTCAGTACAGTTCGATAACTTCCCTCCACAGATGATACAACATGGTGTCATCCCTATCCCCAAGGCCACTCTTGAGTTCGAGAATCTCCCTCCTCCACGGAGTGAAGGTCTCGTTCCCCTATCTCATGATAACGATGAAATTATGTGGATCCACCCGGACCTTGTTGCAGATTTCGAGGCTCCTTCTAAGCAAAAAGACCGCTCCAAGGGCAGAACAATGATCTGCAATATGGTGTCTTTTGACCCCATAGTTGAAGAAGAAATCCTAATGGGCACCAGGTCAGGGAAAGCCTACTTACGGAAACTTCCCGAGAATCCCGAAAACCCTGCTTCTTCTTCTGAGTCCGCTCTAGTGCAACCTGCTTCTACTGAGGGCATCCTTGCTGTGTCTTCACCTGTTTTAGAACCCATTCCCCCTAAGCCAACGGAAGCCGACAAAGGCAAACAACAAGTCCACTTCAACAAGCCTTTGAAGAAGTTATCTCCTTCTGGACTTGAGAAATCATACAACTTTGATATTTTGGCCCAACTAGCCAATACACCGGCCAGGCTGTTGATCTTCGAGCTCTTGTGCCTCTCTAAAGATACTCGAGAAACTCTGAGTGAAGATTTAATGCAGGCAAAAACCTGTCTAAACCTTCTAAAGAAGCCGAAAGCAGAGCCTGTCTCTTGCCTCCACTGTCACAGTGTGTTGGAATTAATTCCAAACATTACCTTCACACAGGATGATATGCTGATGGAAGACAATAGGCATGACCGTCCTCTATACTATACAGGATATGTCGACTCGATGAAAGTCGATCGTATTCTGATAGATCCAGGGTCAGCACTCAGCATCATGCCGAAGACAATGCTAGATGCACTGAAGATCCCAATACATAGTCTTTCTGGTACAATCACCACCATCCTGGGGTTCAACCAAGGAAGAAGTGAGCCTCTGGGCAAGATTCGCCTAAAACTCCAAATTGGCAATCTTCGCACGAAGGTGACCTTCTATATTATATACAACCATGGTTGCTCTTACAATGCTCTTTTGGGGAGACCATTCCTTCACGAACACAACATTGTTCCTTTAACTCTCCATCCATGTTTCAAATACGTTGATGATAATGGAGAGGTTCAAAAAGAGGTTGCGGATCTATACCCTTTCAAAGGTGTTGAAGCATATTGTAAAGATGGTTGCATGTATAAAGATGAGTTCATAAAGGTAGTACTGGCTCGGGACACTGAAGAAGAACAAGAGGTACGACCCAATGACACTCTCATTATACCTGTCAAAGGGTGTGTTTCTCATCCCCAGTCCTCTAAACCATTGGCTATTCACTTGCCAGTCCGGAAGCAATCAACCGATGGTGGTCAAGATCAAAGGGAGCTAACCTCTTCTGAGCCGCTTGTTATCGACCTCCGTCGTTGTCACGCCCCGATCTGGGAAATCGCTCGTCCTCGCTAGATTTCACCCGAATCATCGTCCTCGCTAGGGCGTGATGCCGCACGAGCCTGGAGTTGCGCTCGTGCAAGGTAAGATAACAGGTTCACATAGAACTATCTCAAATCGATAACATAAACAGCGGAAAGAAATAAAGTAAAACATAAGAATCTCTTTTATTGAATTTTGAACTGAAGATTACAAAGGCTCTGAATAGCCCAACATATATGCCAATTGGCTACAACGCTCATGATCTCTCTAGCTCATAAAGGATTACATTGTTCCATATATTATGCCTCTTTATAGCCACCAAGTAGTCTTCGACCGAACATCTCCATGTCGCAAGTCCGAACGCATATGCGGTAGCTCCTCTTGAACGCCAAGGACTCCATGCCTCGGCACGTCCAAGCCAAGCTCCGCCCCAAGCCGATCATAACCTGAGCCTGCACATAACTAGTGGGGGATTAGTGCTTTCGTCCTCGCTTCGCACTGATCAAGACCCGCTCGCACCCAAACCAAACACTTAACCATCTAGTGAGCATGCATCTTAAATTGGTGATCTTTCTATTTAGCCTTAGGATCAGTTTCATGGCAAAACTTAAACATAGCACATTATCGTAAATGTGTCCCAAATCGTGTTCCTGCAGCAGATACAGTTAGCCATAATATGAATATAGACATAGTGCTCGTGCTCATCTCATTCCGTTCCCCTTAGCCTGCAGTGATTAGAACTTAGCATAAGCAAACATACGATTCGTGCAACCGACCAATCATAAACGTAAACATATGCATAATGGGTGGCAGGCCCTGCGCCTGCACCCAGCTCTCATCTCAGCCCACCGGCCCTAACTATATGAAGGTCACGGTGTTTCGCACCGTAATGGACTTGGCATCTCATATGTGTAAGCCTACAATCGCTTCGATACGGGTTGCTAGCCCAGTATCCGAAGGATCCCAAACTTACGGATATCATAGCTTATCACAGCACTAGACGGTCGCAATCCGTCCGAATGTTGTGCACCATAAATACCACACATAATTCCCTCCTAGGCCGAACGGTCCCGGCGCCCCGGCGTAACCGTTCGAGGGAAGCCGTACCCGTGCACGGGCCATCCGAGTCTATTGACTATGCAATAAGTACCATATCATACAATCCATAGCATACCAACCGATCTAGTATTCCATAAATATAGTCTCGCACATAAACGATTTTTCGTGCCATAAACGGTTTCCCGTGCTATAAACATAATCCACCATTCATATGGGGAGCATGTAGGCATTATGCCCCAACACATCCATATTGATGCACGACGCCCAACGGCTTAGTCGTCTCGTACTCATATTCAACGCATACCATACGTAAGTTATACTCATAGCATACTTCCGTATTCACTTAGTCTTTTCGTAACATAAGTGTCCGAGGGCACGCTCAGCGCCGTAATCGATGTTCTACGCCTAGTGTTCAATATTTTCGGAGCCGTGCACACGATGCACATCTCAATATCGTCTTTCAATGTTCTACCATCATTGCCCTACCGCGACTCGTACACTTGATGCACGTCGCTTCAATTGTTCGATTGTTCAATGTTCTATCTTAGTGTTCGACACATACTTAGACCTTTCATCGCCGAGCCACGCTCGCTTACTCGATAACATCTTACGCATACCATAACATATTTTATTAGACATGAAGGAATAGGGAGAGAGAGTCAAGAACCCGCCCACCTTAAGCCGATACGCCTTGCCGTCTCGCCGATTGAAGCGTCTCGCTTCCATAACTCGATCGCATAGCTAACTCCAGGACTTAGCCATTCCTTTGAACTACTCGGTTGATTTGGCCTATCGTGCCCATGCCGCAATCCGTTGCAAGGCCTCGATTTGGTTTTGCGGATACTTTATTGCATAAGGAAAAATGCCGACCTTTTATCGTCCAGCGTAAAAGCATAGCCTGCACACCAGATCAACTAAAATTGGCACTTGCTCAACGGGACTTATCCTTTACATCGATTTGATTCATATATTCCAACCGACTCAAAGCTTACCTTTGGCCAACGTAACTCTTGCATCGATTCGCATCGATACCTCATCGGGTCAACGCAACTCTTCGAGTCAACGACTCATCGTAATGCTCCGATACGGAGCGGGGCATTACATAATATACCACTCAAAATCAGGTTCGTCCTCGAACCGAAACCAACACTTAATCCAAGTGCCTCGCATAGATCGCTTCACGATCTCGTGCTACTATCGTTGAATCATACAACTTAGTTTGGATCATACACATATTTTAGGCGTCCCACCAATATATGCATTTCAGCCAAGCTCAGTTGTAGGATATCGGAACAACTAACAAGTTCAACTTAAATCCTCAAGCATCCATCGGTCCGTACCCGACTTAGTCATATCTTAGCGCCTATTCTCAAAATATTTCTCGTATGCATCATCCTATAACATGCGATTCTCTTCCAAACATTTCTGCACATAACTTAATTCAAACCATAACTTCGATCTCATGAGTTTCTCGTCGGCCACCTAACACTCGCATTGCACAAGTCATTGCGCATCCGATCGCAACAAGCTCCTGCAACGCCTATTCGCCCAACCGTTTGTCTATCTCTCACATAATTCAAGTCTTTCATCCAATCATTCATAACACTTGGCCTCTACGACATGGACTAAGTCCACATGTCTCCACTTCTTTGCTTAAAATCCGTACTAAGTCTCGCACACAACTATCTCAACATGACCCACGTTCTCTCGTTCTATCCATACGTTGCGTCTGGGGCTACCCCCGCTAGGTAACTTATCCAGACAACATACTTAATCTCTCCCGACACAAGAGGTCAACTTGAGTCTACGATGCTCAAAGGCAACAATCTTTCCGACCCAAGGTCTCTTACGATACGCTCGTCTCTGATTCTCGACCGCATACGAATCCTTTACTCAATTCTCAATCAATCCCGACTAATTCGCTTCGTAACATAAATCGTGCGCTCAACACACATAGCCTAACCGTTACTCAAGCCGATCTACGACACAACTCTTAGGGTCATTCTATTATCCGTTGTTCTCGCGCATTGCAGAACCCTTACAATCGCCTTACCGCGTCACTACGCTAAGTATATCCCTCAATACCTTTTCGATCCAACATAACTTTCCTGACCATATCAATCCTAGTCGACGGCTACTCGTTAACTTTCGAAACACGATACTCGCTCGCTTAAACTTATCCTCAACATGCACTACATCAGCCTTGATCCTCGACAAAATTTCTTATGCGGCTTCCTTAGGGTCGTCCTATGGGACTTCTTACATTTGCTTGATTTGGCGGTCAAGTCTTCTAGGGTCCTCTGCCCCGAAACTACGCTCGATAATTGAAGATCATCAACGAGGGACAGTTACAACGAACCATGCTATATCCTATCGCGGAGCCAAATCAATTCCCGACGAATCCTACGAGACTTACCCAATCCGACATACTTTACCAATCCGTAATTTATCTATCCCTCGCGCAACTGATGTGCCGATAACTACTCGAACCACACGTATATTACCGTCAACACTATCGAAACCGAACAACATTCGTTCGCCTCAGTACGAGTCCATCTACTCACGTCAGTATCTGGCACACTCTAGGCCTATCGTACAATCCTCAATTCCACCTTCGCATTAAACCACAAGTCCATATCAATTTGCCACGCCTTGTAAGTTTGATCATCCCCACTGGATGAATCACCATACCAGTGCTCACGCGGAATGATCATCCTAATTTGACGTGACGCATGTGCGAGGCTGGTGTTGCGCTCGCTCAAGACAAGAATGTCAACATAGTGGTGATCCACGAAGAAATCTCGACACTTTTATTTTCCTTCAAGTAATATCCATTCGCTCTCAATTTCTCGAAGCATTCCTACCGTCATCATCCAAACTACCTTCAACTTAACTTGCATCTTATTCGTTCAACAACAATGCTCAACATAATTTTCGTTCATTCGATCAGAGTATCCCCGAGTTATTGCATATCGTCTTTGATACGCCTCAATACCATCGTCGATATGCATAACTTGAACATCTTCCTTTCTCATAAGCTCAAACCCGTTGCAATCATTGCCATTATCCGAACTCGAATACGAATCAAGTCTCACACTTATCAAGATTCATTCCGTTATAACTCACTACCAAAATCGCAACATAATTCCCAATTCACATATCCGTTCTCACATCCCTAACTCGCACTTTCAATCATGCTACCTTGTTCGTTCTCACATCCCTAACTCACACTTTCAATCGTGCTACCGATTCATCACGCTAACCCAAATTTGTTCGTACGATTTCTTCGTATCTACTCAACACGTTCCGAACAAGTCTTCGTACTAACTCACGTACATTCGATCGGGTCGACCATTTCCTCGACGTAACATTCTCTCGCATATGCTCAGCCTATCGTCCGACTTACGCTTAACGGCTCTCATCCATAGACTCGACTTCGCACATAATCATTCAACTTAATTCATTGAAGCATACTAGCATCGACTTCTTTCAAGTCACTCCCATTCACATCTCGTTACTACTCCGTTGTGGACAACATATCGTAACAACATAATCGTCTCGACATAACCTATCGCAAGTCACCAACCGACTTAACATAGCTATCGCTAAGTGGTACCCCATATACCACTCAAGAATCGAGCCTAGCATTATCAATACAACACTTCGCTGTACTGATCGCATAATTGGTATTACATATACCACTCGAAATCGAGTCATTACTCGACATCATATTCTGTATAGGTCCGACATCTATCCTCAATCAACTATCTCGTATGGCGATCCTTCCGATCCCAGCTCTAGCGTTCACTCAAGTTTGACATGCATTCACTCTAACCGTATCTTGGCGATCATATCGATCACACCCGTAACATTCGCTTATTCAAATCTCAACGCGACATACGGCCAACATAAACGTTCGCCTACTCAACTCAACTTAGCGACCAACTCGACTCGTTACAATCGCATCCGCGATCTTCCAATCTCGCTCGTTGCAACTTGTGCAACAACTCAGTCTCGATACTTAAGGTCTTTACCCAATCTCGCACAACATATCGCTATCATCCGCATAGCCATACAACACGTATCATACCGTATCGACTCGTTGCACCGATGTAACGAACGATTCACGACTTGCTGCACTCCGTGCAACCAACAACACATAGCTCCTCGCACTTCGTGCGACCGACCACACATATCATTGCACTTCAATCGCATCATACCGTAATGGACTTGGCATCTCATACGTGTAAGCCTACAATCGCTTCGATACGGGTTGCTAGCCCAGTATCCGAAGGATCCCAAACTTACGGATATCATAGCTTATCACAGCACTGGACGGTCGCAATCCGTCCGAATGTTGTGCACCATAAATACCACACATAATTCCCTCCTAGGTCGAATGGTCCCGGCACCCCGGCGTAACCGTTCGAGGGAAGCCGTATCCGTGCACGGGCCATCCGAGTCCATTGACCATGCAATACGTACCATATCATATAATCCATAGCATACCAACCGATCTAGTATTCCATAAACATAATCTCGCACATAAATGATTTCCTGTGCCATAAACGGTTTCCCGTGCTATAAACATAATCCACCATTCATATGGGGAGCACGTAGGCGTTATGCCCCAACACATCCATATTGATGCACGATGCCCAACGGCTTAGTCGTCTCGTACTCATATTCAACGCGTACTATACGTAAGTTATACTCATAGCATACTTCCGTATTCACTTAGTCTTTTCGTAACATAAGTGCCCGAGGGCACGCTCAGTACCGTAATCGATGTTCTACGCCTAGTGTTCAATGTTTTCGGAGCCGTGCACACGATGCACATCTCAATATCGTCTTTCAATGTTCTACCATCATTGCCCTACCGCGACTCGTACACTTGATGTACGTCGCTTCAATTGTTCGATTGTTCAATGTTCTATCTTAGTGTTCGACACATACTTAGACCTTTCATCGTCGAGCCACGCTCGCTTACTCGATAACATCTTACGCATACTATAACATATTTTATTAGACGTAAAGGAATAGGGAGAGAGAGTCAAGAACCCGCCCACCTTAAGCCGATACGCCTTGCCGTCTCGCCGATTGAAGCGTCTCACTTCCATAACTCGATCGCATAGCTAACTCCAGGACTTAGCCGTTCATTTGAACTACTCGGTTGATTTGGCCTATCGCGCCCATGCCACAATTCGTTGCAAGGCCTCGATTTGGTTTTGCGGATACTTTATTGCATAAGAAAAAATGCCGACCTCTTATCGTCCAGCGTAAAAGCATAGCCTGCACACCAGATCAACTAAAATCGGCACTTGCTCAACAGGACTTATCCTTTGCATCGATTTGATTCATATATTCCAACCGACTCAAAGCTTACCTTTGGCCAATGTAACTCTTGCATCGATACCTCATCGGGTCAACGCAACTCTTCGAGTCAACGACTCATCGTAATGCTCCGATGCGGAGCGGGGCATTACAGTCGTAACAAAGATCAAAGGGAGCTCACCTCTTCTGAGCCGCTTGTTATCGACCTCCGTCGTAACAAGTCCAATCCTCCTCCACGTTCTTCTTCTCCCCCTTTTGTAATCAATCTGACTAAGCCTGCTAAGGCTAAAGGTCCTGTAGTAAAAACAGATGTACAAATCAATGAAAAAGCATCTACTTTCCAGTATGCTGATGTCATTTATCATGCTAAGTGCTATTTGGATATATTAGATAGCTTTCAGTCATTTACAATAGGAGTTGTACAGTCTCTTCAAACAGAGATTCATACTTTGTTGTCCCTTCTCGAAAGAGAGGCGAAAGTCCAATACTTTTTAGTAAAGGACCAGAACAAAAATTCAGCTATACGGATGATAGTAAAAATAACGATATGGGACGTCTCCGACTTCGTCGTTATAGTCAACAATCAAAAGATATCATCCGAAAGATGGGTTATAATTTCAAGAATGGCCTCAATTATGGTAAGGGTAGACGAACTCCTATCCGTACGGTTGTTCCAAAAGGAAAATCAGAGATGTACTACAGCAGGACGAAAAGAGGTCTCGGATATGCTTCACCTCCAATCTTATCTCCGAAAGCCTCTGAATCCGATAGTGAGGAGCGCTCTAACTCTTCTGATTCCAGATCATGGGACTCTGACACCAGCATTGGTCAAATTCATTGATTGATCGTATCTTCTAACATGGTCTCCACTAAACTCCCGGAAGGTTATGATGAAGATATAGAAGAAAATTCTGAAACAGATCCTTGGGCTCAACGAATGGATACCCAATGGGAACTCCGATTCGAACAAAGAGAACCTCCTACCGAAGATCAATTGGTTCAAATTGACGTAGGAGAAAGTGGGTCGCCTCGTCCAATATTCATCTTCAAGAACCTTCCAGAGGCGGATAAGCAAGAATTAATTCTTCTTATTCGAGAATACATTGATGTCTTTGCCTGGAGTTATGAAGACATGCCAGGTTTAGATCCTAAAGTTGCTACTCATAAACTGAATATTTTGCCTAATGTAAAGCCAATTAAACAGCAGCAGAGACGCTTCAAACCAGAAATGATGGACACGATTGATGATAAAGTCAAAAAGCTTATAGCTTGTGGCTTTATTCGAGAAGAACAACATCCTGATTGGGTAGCTAACGTCGTCCCAGTCTTGAAAAAAACTGGCAAAGTTCGAGTTTGCATCGACTTTCGGGATCTTAATGAAGCCTGTCCAAAAGATGAGTTTCCTCTCCCCATCATAGATGTCATGATCGACAATACTTGTGGGTTCGAGCGAATATCCTTCATGGATGGATTCTCTGGATACAATCAGATTCGGATAAATCCTGAAGATGAAAAACATACTTCTTTCCGCACTCCTTGCGGAGTTTACTGCTATACCGTGATGCCATTTGGTCTCAAGAACGCTGGTTCAACTTACCAACGAGTTATGAGTACCATCTTTCGAGATCATCTGCGCAAGACTGTCGAATGCTATGTCGACGATATTACTGTCAAAAGCCGTCTAAAGGAAGATGACATCCAAGATCTAAGAACAATCTTCAACCTGATGCGCCAACATCAACTCAAAATGAATCCCACCAAGTCATTCTTGGGTGTCTCTAGTGGCAAATTTCTCGGCTTCGTTATTACCTCTAAGGGTATACACGTAGATCCCGAAAAGATCAAAGCTATTCAAGAGATGCGTCCTCCACGCAACTTAAAAGAGCTACAAGGATTCCAAGGTCGACTTTCGTACATCAGAAGATTCATTTCGAATATGTCTGGACGCTACAGACCTTTTATCCAGTTAATGAAGTAGGGTGTATCTTTTATTTGGAGTGAAGAATGTCAACGAGCATTTGACGATATAAAATAATATCTCATGAACCCACCAGTCTTGGTGCTACCAATTTCGGGCATACCATTCTTAATGTATGTCCGTGCTATGGACCATTCATTGGGTGCTTTACTTGTCCAAAAGAACAAAAAAGGCCATGAACAAGCCATCTACTATCTTAGTCGTACTATGATTGGTGCTGAACACGGTTATAGTCCGATTGAAAAAGAATGCTTAGCTCTTATGTTTGTTGTTCAAAAGACAAGGCATTACATTATTGGACAAACTATTCATGTCATATCCCGAGTTAATCCTCTTCGGGTATTAATGAAGAAGCCCAGCACACTCAACTCTCGACTGACTACATGGGCCATTCTGCTAGCCCAATACGACATGGTTTATGTTCCACAAAAGTCTGTCAAAGGTCAAGCGCTGGCTGACTTTTTAGCAGCTCATCCTGTTCCGGAGACATCTAAGCTTTATGATAAAATTCCAGACGAGACATTGGAATCAAATATGATCTTCGAAGAATTTTCTACTTGGCGTCTATTATTTAACGGTGCATCCAAGATCGGGCCGAATGGTGCCATTGTCGCAGGAGTTGGGGTTGTTCTTGTTTCTCCAGACGGGTCAACTATCCAAAGAGCCTACTCCCTAGATGAATCCTGCTCCAACAACGTGGCAAAATACAATGCTATACTCATTGGCCTTCAATTAGCTAAACAACTAGACGTCGAATATCTTGAAGTCTATGGCGACTCCAAGTTGGTTGTTAACTAGGTTAGAGTAACATATGAAGTTCGTCATCATGATCTAGTGCCTTATCATGAAGCGGCAATCAATATGGCTACATCATTCAAAGCCTTCTTCATCGAATATGTCCGCTGAGCTTGTAATACTGAAGCAGATGCTTTGGCCAATCTTGCAACAGTCTTAGCCATCCCTATCAAAAGACAGCAGGTGGTGGTTGTCTCTAATCGGGAATTATTTTGCATCGAAAATAATCGTAATATTGAGTTCAGTAATCTTACTGAAGCCAATGTTATCAGTGAAGATTGGAGAGCTCCCTTCATCCATTTCGTAGTCCATGATATACTTTCCGAAGATCCCAAGGAGGCTATGAGTATTCGTCGGCGGTCTCTTCGATTCTATTACAATCAGACTACTAAGACTCTCTACCGGCGGACTTATGACGGTCTACTCTTGCGCTGTCTTGCTGGTGATAAAGCAAAACAAGTATTATGTGAAGCTCACGATGGTGTTTGCGGATCACATCAACCCGGTCCTAAACTACAGGATCGTATCCGACGCATGGGTTACTACTGGCCCTCTATGGTATCAAATGATATCGAATATACAAGAAAATACCGAGCCTGTCAAATCCATACAGATTTCATTCACCAACCATCAGAATTTCTACACCCAGCTGCTGCTTCCTGGCCATTTGAAGCCTGGGGCATGGATATTATAGGTCCTATCAACCCTCCTTCTTCTAAAGGACATCAGTTTATACTAGCTATAACCGATTACTTCTCCAAATGGGCTGAAGCTGTCACCCTCACTTTTCCAGGATAGGGGTAAAATGGTAATTTTTTATTTTAGTATACTTTTCGGAATTTTATTTGATTTATAGGGTTTTTAGGGATTTGGTTGATTTAGTTTGAATTTTATCCAATTAGGACTTAAATTGGAGACCGAGGTAGTCTGGACACTAGTGGGACCCACATACTAGCTGGGCTTGGTCCACATGTCATCCTAACTAGGCTAAAAACCATAAACCATACTCCCATGGCTTAACTAGTCATATAGAGGCTTAATTAGTCAAATTGGAGTTAAACCGAACCAAACCAAATCCAAATCAAACCAAACCGAGTCTAATGGGTTTGGAGTCCTAATGGGTCTCCACCCAAACCCATTAAGACCCCCATGGCCGGCCATGTATAGGCAAACCCCCTTCTTTTACTTCACTCCAAAGTAAACTCTCTCTCTCTTCATTTCATTCATTTCTTTTGAAGCTTCTTCTTCCTCAAGGAACCAATTCTAGGTATGCTCATTAACCTCCCCATAAATTTCCTCTCTTGTATTTATTCCTTCACAATAAATGTGGAAGAGACCATTCTCTACGTAATGACCATAGCTTTTATAGGTTTTTTCTAAAAATTAGTCTAAGGATTTATTAGGAGTTTTCCTTTTTAGAGAGAAATATATATATGTGTATATATATATATATTTCTATATGTGTGTGTGGGTATGTATTTATATATATAGATATGAGTGTGTGTGTGAGTGTCTATATATATATATATATATATATATATATATATATATATATATATATATATATGTAGATGGATATATGTGTTTGTGAGTTTATATATATATATAGATATGGATGTGTGTGATTTTAGAGGAAGAGAATGAGAGTTTGGGAGAGAGAAATAGAAGTAGAAGAAGAAGGAATAAGAAATAGCAGTAGCAGCAGCAGTAAGAAGTAGAGCAGCAGCAGCAGTAAGAAATAGCAGTAGCAACAGCAGTAGGAAGTAGAGCAGCAGCATAAGCCCAGTAGTAGCAGCAGCAGCAGTTAGGCATTAGGAGCAGCAGTGGTAATAAGAAGACGAAGAATAAGGAGAAGAAGACGGAGAATGAGGAGGAAATGGAGAATAAGGAGAAGACGGAGAATAAGGAGAAGGAGACAGAGAATAAGGAGAAGACGGAGAATAAGGAGAAGACGGAGAATATGGAGAAGGAGACGGAGAATAAGGAGAAGACGGAGAATAAGGAGAAGGAGACGGAGAATAAGGAGAAGACGGAGAATAAGGAGAAGGAGACGGAGAATAAGGAGAAGACGGAGAATAAGGAGAAGGAGACGGAGAATAAGGCGGAGGAGACGGAGAATAAGAATAAGGAGAAGGGAATGTAGGAAATTAAATTAGAGAGGGTTTGTGAGTGAGTCAACACTTTGTCTAGATTTGACCAAATCCAAACTAGAGCTGACCAGTTGACCAGTGTTGACCAGGGTTGACCAGTTGACCAAAAGTCAACTGTAGGCCAACTCTTGACCCCGTTTGACTTTCTTCGACTTGTTTTGACCTGCGATGACTGGTATGACCTAGAGTTGACTTGGTCTGACTTAGATTGACTTGATATAACTTGATTTGACCTAGATTTGACTTGACAGGACTTAGTGTGACTCAGTGAGACCTAGTTTGACCTAGATTGCATATCATTCATTGTGAATCATTCTTAAACTTGTTTAAACCTAAATTAACACACAGTATCTCATCTTTAGGTTTCTGATTACCGCTCTGAGCATTGATATACCCTACAGCTCAGGACAGCAGGCGAGTACATTTACTGATAGTTTTTATTGTCTTGTTATCTGCTATATCCGATTCAGTCATAGTGTCATACTTGATTCTCAGTCACGATAGTTCACGGACTAGTACACGTTGGATCATGACATGAGATATTGTTCCTAGATTTCTGGGTATATTGGTACACTTTCTGTCTTGTTCCCTGTACTTGTATAGACACCAATTTCTAAGGGGATTTGCTACCCTCTTACGGAATCATGTGCCATGACGTGTCATGTCCAGATCTATTGTACTATTCGGGGATGGAGAATTATTAGGGGCTATGTGATCCAAGCTACCCTGTCACTATTCATGTGCTCGTGCCACTCTTCCCTCACGAAGGGTGTAGCGAGATCCTTTTGCCTTGTGCTCGTTATCTAGGTTGGCCGACATGACTTTCCGTTGAGGTCACCGCGGATTGCCGGGCCAAGTGGATAGCCTGTCCTGTCACTTATCCCAAGCCGATCATATATCACTCTAATAATTCAAGTCACATTTTATATTTACTTTATCTTATCGTATATCCTGCTCTGTTCTACATTCAGTATTTTCCTCACCATGCCATGATATACAGTTACTCACATGCTCTACATGCCTTTATATTGTACCTTGATTGGAGACTAAGTTCTGCTCGGGAGAAGAGTTACAACCCCGGTCCTTGTTTGGTTTAAGGGTTGTAACTCGGCTTCCGAACGGTTCCCAAGTTTTCATATATCTTTGTCTCGTAGTTTATTATACTGTCTCTTATAGAATTTGTCAATTCACATGGAACTGCTGTTAGTGCTTGTACTTGCTCATTTTCCTGACATGATACCGTTATGATATATTACAGATGATTCTGAGTCGAACTGCTCGACCTATTACGGGCTCGAGTCAGATGGAGTAGCCTTGGATCGTGGCCTTATAGTAGAGCCACTAGATTTTGTACTTCCAGAGTAGTGTAGATTAGCTAGGTTTGACTGGACTGCGATCCAGCTAGCTTTATCAGACTGTAGCTTCTAAATTATATTTTGAGACCCTGTGATATTGTATATATCTGGGCATGTATTGGACTCTGGACTTATTTACTCTTTCATCTATCACATGTTCTCTTTCTGAGCTATCTACCTTAGTTTTATTCTGTGATTGAGACTGTATTAATTTGTCACCTCCATTCGGAGAGTATATACTGTACAGGTACTTTTATACTGTTAGTCGTAGTATTTACAGACGTTATATACAGCGTTCTACCGCCGATACTGCGGCGTAGGCTGGACGTACCCACGTGCTCGTGCCCCTCACAAGGGTGCGGGTCGTGACACATTTTTGTGGTGGCCCACGTAGGTCGAGTGTCGCAGTGCGATCTCGTAATGGTGCTCGACTTAGAGTACTAATTACGAGCCTGCAATTAGGATATAGGACCTAGGACATGATAGGAGTTTCTCAATCACACCTAGAAAAAATTTTCGATCTTTTGATTATCATGATTACTTCCCTTGTATTAAATTAACTGTCCTTCTTTGATAAATCTACTCATGTGCCATATTGATCTCTTTGTTTCAATTCGTCTCCAGGATGACGAAGACGCACCCGCAGGCCACTGGATCGAGTATCTTGTCCGAGAGATCTTATCAGGCTGAGGAGGAGGTTCACGAGACTGCCCCCAGTGATTCCACTATCCCGAAGACCCCGGCAGTTGTGCAGGGAGGTCTACTACCTCCACCCCAGAGGGTTTCGATCGTTGTTCCGGAGATGCTGTCGCCACCATCACCGATACCGACGGATACACATCATATGTTCCTTCTCCTTCAACAGATGATGGAAACACAGCGGGCCCAGGCAGAGGCCTCGCAGTGCCAGTCGGAGGCGTCACACCGTCAGATCGAGATGCTGGCAGATTATAGAGAACTCGCATCAGCTTGCACTGGCAGCAGTAGAGAGAGTGGCACCGGGTACGGTGCAGGGCCCTACTGGCCATCAGCCGTATCAGCAGCAGTCTAGGCCAGGGACAGTATTAGACTTTAGGAAGATGAGCTCCAGGGACTTCACAGGCACAGAGGGCATCCTTTATGCAGACGATTGGCTAGAGGATGTGCAGCGGAGCATGGAGCTGGCAGAGCTTCCTAGAGCACTTTGGGTTTCGGCCGCAGCCAGCCGATTCTTCGACATTGTGCTGACATGGTACCGCACGGATCCTCGTGCATCGGTAAGAGGGCTGACATGGGAGAACTTCTGGAGGCTCTTCAAGGAGAAGTTCTTCCCGGACGTGGCTCTTACAGCATTGGAGGGCCAGTTCGTGGGTCTAGTACAGGGGAACTCGTCGGTGGACGAGTATGCAGCTGAGTTCTTCCGCCTTAGCAGGTTTGCTCCCGATATGATCCAGGATGAGGGGCAGAAGGCTCGTAAGTTTCGCAGGGGACTTATTCATGCAGTGTGCACCCGCACCTCGGGTCGCCGTGACGCGACGTTCGATCAGATATTGATGGACGCACAGATTACAGAGGAGGACTTCGGCCTCAAGCCGAAGAGGAGCGAAGATACTATGGGGGCGAGTTCCAGTGCGGGACCGGCCAAGCGGCCCCATATTCAGCATCAGCAGAGGCCATTTCTGCAGCATCCTCTGTTGCAGATTCAGCAGGCACCGACGCGTGCCCAGCAGCACCAGGGACAGGGCCAGAGACCGGCTACTCCGTGCGGCTTCTGCGGGAAGCCGGGGCATACCAGGAAGACTTGCAGGAAGAGGTTGGGCGTCTGTCTTTACTGTGGGGCGCCCGATCACCAGCTGAGGGATTGCCGTTTTCGCAGCGTCCGAGGAGGCCAGGACAGAGCACAGCCGGCTAGAGGACCAGCAGTTCAGCAGAGGGGTCCTCCACTTCAAATCCAGCAGCAGTGCTTTTTTCAGCACCAGAAGGGAGCACCCGCGGGCAGGGTGTTCGCTTTGGCAGCAGAGGAGGAGGCAGAGCCCATAGGAGATGTTGTAGCAGGTCATGTTCTCCTAGATTCTTTCCCTGCTTTCGCCTTGTTTGATTCTGGAGTGACCCATAGTTTTGTGTCTGTTTCTTTTGCTCTGAGACACAATATTATTACTGAATATATGGGTAGAACTTGCAAGATTATGACCGGAGGAGGTATTATCCTGGTTAATAATATTTGTAAGGGGCGGAGAGTCACTCTGAGAGGCCGGGACTTGAGTGTGTGCCTGCTTGTAATGCCCCTACCGAGGTACGATATGGTACTTGGTATGGATTGGTTGAGCATGCACCATGCTAACATTGATTGTAGAGGAGGCAGAGTTCTTTTTAGGATGCCGAGAGAGCCAGAGATCGAGTTTGCTCGAGGAGCAGCGGAGCCGGAGGCTGGATTCTATGGAGCTTTGTTGGCGGGGCAGGATTTGCCACATCCGTTGATTGCTGAGTTCTCGGATGTCTTTCCCGAGGAGTTGTCGGGGATGCCGCCAGACAGGGACATTGAGTTCTCTATAGATTTGGTGCCGGGTGCCGAGCCTATATCACAGCATGTCTATAGGGTGAACAACAGCGAGTTGATAGAGTTGAAGAAGCAAGTCGACGAGCTGCAGGACAAGGGGTTCATCAGATCCAGTTCTTCATCCTGGGGAGCGCCAGTCCTGTTCGTGCCGAAGAAGGACGGTACGTCCCACATGTGCATTGATTACCGGGCGCTCAACAATCTCACTATCAAGAATAGGTACCCTTTGCCGAGAATCGATGACTTATTCGATCAGCTGAGTGGGGCAAGGGTCTTTTCGAAGATAGACTTGAGGTCCGGGTATCACTAGCTGAAGGTGAGGCGGGATGACATTCCCAAGACGGCATTTCGGACTCGGTACGGCCAGTACGATTTTACAGTGATGCCATTTGGGTTGACCAATGCTCCCGCGGTGTTCATGAACTTGATGAACAAGGTATTCCGTCAGTACCTTGACAAGTTCATGGTGGTCTTCATAGATGATATCTTGATCTATTCGAAGACGCAGGAGGAGCATGAGGAGCACTTGAGAGTTGTGTTAGAGACTCTGAGGAGGGAGCAACGCTACGGGAAGCTTTCGAAGTGTGAGTTCTTCTTGGACCAGGTGGAGTTCATATGTCATGTTGTGACCGAGCACGAGATTTCAGTAGACCAGAGGAAGATTTCGGCAGTGGAGTCTTGGTCTCCGCCCAGTTCAGTTGCCGAGGTTCGGAGCTTTCTGGGTTTGGCTGGCTATTACCGGAAGTTCGTCCAGGACTTCTCGCGGATTGCAGAACCGATGACTAGACTCACCAGGAAGGACGTGGAGTTCGTCTGGACTGTTGAGTGTCAGGCTACATTCGATGAGCTGAAGAGGAGGTTGACTTCAGCTCCGATCCTGACCTTGCCATCTGGGTCAGGAGGGTTCTCGATCTTCAGCGATACTTCGGGGAAGGGTTTAGGGTGTGTTCTTCAGCAGCACAGGAAGGTGATTGCCTATGCATCCAGGCAGTTGCGTCCTCATGAGAAGAACTATCCTACTCATGATTTGGAGTTGGCCGCGGTTATTTTTGCTTTGAAGTTATGAAAGCATTACCTGTACGGAGAGCGAGTTGAGATCTTCACAGATCACAAGAGCTTGAAGTACGTGTTCACTCAGAAGGAGTTGAACATGCGGCAGAGGCGGTGGTTAGAGCAGATGAAGGACTTCGATATATCCCTGCAGTACCATCCGGGAAAGGCCAACGTAGTTGCAGATGCCTTGAGCAGGTATCCAGTTGCTATGTTCTTGACGACAGATCGTCATTTGTTGGCCGACCTGGATAGTTTGGGTATCGAGGTCATCATTCCGGGCGTGGAGATCCAGATGTGGGGTTTGCAGATTCAGTCTGAGCTGATGGATAGAGTCAGGTCAGTGCAGTATGATGATGTTGCCCTGAGGAGCATCAGGGAGCAGGTACGGACGGGCTTGCTTGACGATTTCTCTGTAGACGAAGACGGGTCGTTGCGGCACGGTACTAGGCTGTGCGTTCCGCATGGAGAGCTTCGGGAGGAGGTTCTTCAGGAGGCGCATCGCTCTCAGTATTCTATGTATCCTGGGGACAACAAGATGTATAGGGACCTGAGAGAGCACGTATGGTGGTATGGCATGAAGCGCGAGGTAGCTCAGTTTGTATCTCGTTGCCTTGTGTGTCAGCAGGTGAAGGCCGAGAGGCAGAGACCAGGTGGATTGCTACAGCCGCTACCCATTCCTGAGTGGAAGTGGGAGCATATCACCATGGACTTTGTATCTGGACTTCCACGGTCGCCAGGAGGGAAGGACACGGTTTGGGTCATAGTTGATAGATTGACCAAATCGGCCCACTTTTTGTCTTTTAAAGTGGGTTTATCTACGGAGAGGCTAGCTGAGCTATATGTTCGTCAGATCGTGAGATTGCACGGAGTTCCGGTGAGCATAGTTTCAGATCGGGATAGCCGATTCACTTCCAACTTCTGGAGGAGTTTGCAGGCTAGCTTGGGCACCTCGCTCAAGTTTAGTACTGCTTATCATCCACAGACAGACGGGCAGTCGGAGAGGACCATCCAGATTTTGGAGGATATGCTTCGCACATGTGTGCTAGATCTCGGGGGTTCTTGGGAGGACCATCTTCACCTGGTAGAGTTTGCTTACAACAACAGCTACCAGGCCAGTATAGAGATGTCACCATTTGAGGCTCTATAGGGACGGAGATACCGTACTCCTTTGTCTTGGGATGATGTCGGCGAGCGGGCGCTTCTTGGGCCGGAGATAGTTGTGGATGCGGCCGAGAAGGTCAGGATGATTAGAGACAGACTTCGGGTGGCTCAGGATAGGCAGCGGCATTGGGCCGATTGTCATCGGAGACCGTTAGAGTTTGAGGTTTGTTTCAATCCTTGTCATGTTTGTTTATGATTGTTTGTTAGATATGTGCTGAGTTTGTAGCACCCACTTTTTGAAATAAGGGTATTTTAGTCATTTAAGTCATTTTAGTCATTTTGTGATTTTCTAGATATTATTGACTTGTGTTTGTTTTAGCATTTGGTTTAACCATAAAAAATCCACATTAGAGACTAACCATGACCTATGATGATTATCTAGCTAATTAGAATTTATTTTAGACTTTGGTTTAATTTAGAAAGCCATTTGACTATTTTTAGGCTATTTAATTAATTGGCCTTTTAGCCTTTTGTTAAATGGGCTTAAACTCAACTTAAATAGTAGAGAGGGGCCCATGAACCAACCCTAACCCTAGTAGGACTCCTATGGCCGGCCGAAATAGGAAACCCCCATCTCATATATAAGCATTGCATTGGTATGGACACCCCATTTACAAAACCCTAGTTTCCAGCTCTCCAAAACCCTAACTTTTTCATTCGACCTCCGTTTCACCTCAAACAAAGTGCGTTGTGATCGTGGGAAGGAGGAGAATTTGCTGGAGCATTTCTAGCAAGGAGTTGGAGGCGTTTGCTCGGTGGAAACTGGTCGTCTCATCGATCGAGGAGTCAGTTTCTTGATTTTTCAACTCGTAATAGGTAAACACCTAAACATCATAGTTTCTCCTGATTTTTCTTCATAGTAGCATGCATCTAGGTACCCTAGACCCACCCATGAAGTTTGGTTAAGTTTTGTGTCCGTTTGATAGGTGTATCGGACACGTATCGGATCAGGGTTAAAAGTGTTCGATGAAATTCCTCTTAGAATTCGATTATGTTATTTTTACAAACTAACTTCACGAATCGATAGCCCTAGATGTAGGGATTCCCAAACCCTAGGTTCTTGATTGAATCGATACGATTTCGTGTCCAAAACAGGACACGTACGTGCAGCACGAGGACCGCGCGCGTGTCCTGCTGCTGTCGTGTCCGTTCACGATGGACACGACGATTCGACACAAGAATTTTGGTCAGTAGCTAGGCGCCATGACTGATAGCATGCTCGTAAAGTTTGGTGAGGTTTCGTGGTGTATCGACGGAGAAATCGTCGCGGCATTGATCGTGGCCTGTCGCGCGCGCGTGAGAACGCGGCATCCGATACGTACTTCGTGCGACTCGGACACGTAACGAGAGTCCAGTGCAGGCACGTGGACGTGTAGCCCTATAGTTGGGCTACGTGTACGAGCAACCACGTGTCCTCTTTCGCTCTGTGTCGAGCCACAGGACGAGCGGCACGCGTGCACGATGTTTGGGTCTTTGGGGTTCGACCAGTCTAGGATTTGGTATTTGGATACGTCGTGTCTTGTTATCTGGACACGACACGACCTAGGTAGTACCTACACACACGCAGGACAAATTACCAACCTTAGGTTTTGATTATTAGTTGATTTTCGAATGTGTGTAGGTCATGTTAGGCTTTGAATGGGGTATCGGGTTCCAGGTTTATTATTCTCAGTTTTTCTGTATTCCTGTTCAGTTAAATTCAATATGCAAATCCTGCCTAGACACAACCTACAGATCCTATTAGACATATATAAGTTATTTCCTAGTAGTTTGCATCTTGGAATAGGTTGAAATCGAATTTGTGTATTGGTTTGGGTATCAAGATAAGTTCAATGTTCTAGTTTCAGTTTCAGTTTCTTTGTTGATAGGTTTGGTTAGTTCGAACATAATTCCTACAAAACCAAACCTACAGACCCTAATTAACCTACATAGGAGATTCATATTGGTTGTATCAAGGAGAAGGCTGTGGATGAAGTTGGGTTTTCATAGAGTATAGAGTTTAGGTTTAGATTTCCAGTTTTTCAGTTTTCCTCACTGTTAGGTATATTAGTTCTGTCCCAATTTAGTTTTTCCTGCATTCAACGAAACACACAGACCCTTTTTGACTCTATTTGACCATATCTAGGTAATACCTATTAGTCTTGCATCATGGGGAAGCTATGTTTGAGTTGGGTAGCCATAGGTACTTGGGTAGATATCTATATAGGGTATCAAGAGTATAGGATATGCCTATAGCTGATTGTGGACTGAGTTAGGATTGATTTCAGGATACTAAAGTTAGCTTACAGTTAGTTTATTGTTAGTTAGTTAGTTAGATGATTGTTAGTTTAGTTTAGTTAGGAGTTGGTATACCAAATTAGTTAATTGATTAAGTCAAGGTAATAGGAAATGCCCTATAGCTAATATTTGGTTTGTGTAGGGTTGATTTTAGGGATGTTAAGTTTAGTTTACTATTTTAGTTTGGATTGGGAAATGCCAAGTTAATTGATAGTTTAGTTAGGATTGGTTATGTCCAGTTTAGTTAGTTGATTTTCCATTAGATATTATAATGCCAAGTTTATTTTGATTAGTTAAGGATTGGTAGTGACCTAAGAATTGACCGATAGACTAGTTGACCCAAGGTTGACTATGACTTAGATTGCCCCAAATTATGTAGAATTTGCATTGAAGACTTTCCTTATGATATTTTAGACTGTATTATGACATGTGGTTATTTTAAATATGATCTTATTACTCCAATCCAGTCACTTTTCATCATCAGCAGTTCGGATTGCCAGGCGAGTACATTCTCTGATCTTTTCATGCTTCTATGGATATGTACTCTTGTTATAGACTAGTATACTTGATGCTGACATGACGTTCACACGGATCGGTACCCTCTGGATCTTTTCATGCGATGTTATCCCCTCGGATACATCGAGTATGTCATATTCATGTACTTTATCATGGTCATCATGTACTCCATGTATTCACATTTATCCATGTGCACTCATATGTTATTCATGTACACTCATGACCATATGAGCTCCATGTATACAGTAGTTGTTATCCATGTGCAATAACATAACATGCTTCGATCCTTGTGTATTGGTTGGGGGCAGGGAGAGTATAGTTTGTTATGTGATCATTATCCCCAGTAGTTGTTATCCATGTGCATTCCATAGTTGTATCCATGTGCAACCCAAGCTGTTTACATAACCAATTCATGCTCTGTTTCACGTAGAAGGTTATATTCCTTATTTATCATATTTATATCTCAGTTACATCTTCTCTCCTGTTGATTTCTCTTTACAGCGATTTATATATAGTTTTCTATAGCTTGCTTCATATGTCCATTCCTGATATGAACTGTTGTGAGAGATATGTGCTCGTTCCGTCCTGATTGGGCATGCTGAAAATTTTACAGGTGATGATGAGGAGTACTGTCCTACTTATTATAGCATTGGCTTAGATGACACTGGCGACGTGGACACACAGGAGGATCCCACAGTCGCTAAGGACTTGCCCATAGTCTAGCTGAGACTTAGTACTTTATTTTGTATTTTCTGTTTGAGACTTTTATGAGTTGTACTTGAGATATTTTTGGTAGTTTACACCTATACTTTTATTGTGACTTTCATAAGATTCTTTTTCTATTCCATCTTAGTATTGTGATTGAGTTACGTATTATTTTACTCTCTATACATAGTTCATTTAGATTGTGTTAGATATGGTGACTCAGGACAGCGTTCTACTGCCGACACTGCGGCGTAGGCTGGGCGTTCGTTACTTCTCGTGCCCTCACACTGGGTACGGGACGTGACACGTTTTTAGTGGTGGCCCATGCAGGTCTCACAATCACAACTAGTGTGATTCGTAGTGGTACTCGAACTAGAGCATCATTACAGCCTGCAGTACGATATAGGATAAGTTAAAGTACTCAATCACATTAGGAAAACTCTTATCAAATTCTTGTTGGTAGTTGTCTCTTTTGGAAGCAACTGTCCTCCTTGATGATTTTGTTTCTTTTTCAGTAATTGATTCCTTGTTGATCTGTCTTCAAGATAGTTAAGGAGACACGATTTCATCCCTCCGGTCTATGCAGGTCCAGATTCGCATTAGTGCAATGTCATGGTAGTACGATAATTTAATTATATTACTACGAGCCTGCTATAGAGTATAAGAAGTAAGGTGTTAGATTGAGAGGATACTCAATCACTATTAGAATTTCCTGAGAGATTCTTGGGACGACCCTCGAGAATCTCATTTGAGCTTCGATTTAAAAATTCCCTTTCCCTTATTTTAGTCCACCTTCCTTCCTTGATTCTGGCATCTTGTTTGAACCCTTTTCACCAATACCCTTACTTTCTTGTGCTTAATAATGGTTAGGAAGATGTCTATACTGCTATATACTCATTGGTCAAATACATGGCTAGAATGATTACATTAAGGAATTGGAACACAAGGATACTTTGACTAAGTTATGAGAGCTTTTTTCTAAATGGATGATTTAATGATTAGTAGTTTGTAAGTTGGGATATTACCAAGGAAATTTATCTTGAAGATTCTAAGTAGTAATCACCAGAGGATTATAAAATTATATTTTGATACTGGAGGAAAGTAGTTAGAATCTATATAATCGATTTCAGGAATTGATGTGATTCATGAATTATTGGAACGTATATAGATTGGTTTGAATGATCAAAAAAGGGGGTGGCAGTATGAACTATTAAATTGAGTCGTACAAGTTGCAATGTATATGATTATTGAATTTCAAATTTAAGTGGAAGCAATGATATTAAAAGTTGGTTTAAAAGATTGGGAAGATATGAAAGCGATTGTTTTAGAAGAAAAAAAATCTTAAATTTGGAATCATGTCAATTGATTGAAGATTTAAAAATTTATTTAGATTTTGGGTTAAGAAGTAGTGATTATGTTTCAATGATTTAGAAAGAGAGATTATTGTTGATAAGCGCGTTAAAATACCGAGCTGTAAATGCTAGACTGCCGTGATATGCTGAGTGTCTATTTTGAGGATTATTTGAGACAAATTGGGAGTTTTTTTTTTAAAAAAGTTATGAAGTGATATAGAATTGTATGGATTCATGATTCATTAACTCTGGAGTTTAAAGTTGGATTGAAATGTTAAATTTGGAAAGGTTAGTAGTAACGAGATAAAAGTTATTATGAGATTTGTGAAAAGGATTTAAATGTTAGTCATGGTTAGATTGGAAGGCTTAGAGTGAATACAAATTGAGGTAGTTATTTTTTTGGAATTTCTTTTTAAAGGAATGTAAAGGTAGGCCACCAAGGTAACCTTAATGAGATAGAAGTGTTCCACACTAATTGCCATATCACTCATGACTATGATAGTAGTATATACTCTAGTGTTGTTAGTCGTCTGCCAAACTATGGGACTGTATCTCAAATCTTGACCTACTCAACCTTCCCTCAAATCTAGATTTTTATTGTGACTTCTAACCATTTGTATTTGATCATTCCTTAACAGTATTCGCCTTTAGTACTGTGCCCCTAAATTATTTCACTGGATTCTTAATTAAATTAATTTCATGCTTCAACTTGATTTCCTTTATTCTTGTATTCGTTGCCACCTTTTGAACCCTTACCATGATACTAAATTACTTCCTGACTTAAATTCGAGATTCAACCATGACTCAATTCTTTCGACCCGACATAGGATGGAGTTCTTCTTGTTCCTTAAATGCTTAATCTTGTACCTTATCTTGATTGCTTGACCAGCTTAGTTGATGATCTTGGACTATTTTTCTTCTTCATTATTACCTCCCTTACTTATACTTGACTACCTTATGTTGCTAATTTAGTCTTAGTTTTACAAGCTTATCTCTTTTCGAGCTTGATCATGACATATTTTATTGGGTACCCACTAACATATTGTCTAATCAGAACCGGTGTATGATGGTCTGATCAATCTAGTGCACTTTGGTTCGCTTTTATATATTACTCTACGTGGATGAGACTCTAGGGCATCTGTCTCATCCACGACAGTTTGGCAATTCTCTTTGAACTATTTTTGTCGTCTATGAACCACGTATTGTACTCAATAGTATCGCCTTTGAACTCCTTTTGCTTTTGTCTTTCATATATTTCAGAGAGACAAGGCACTGTACTTAATAGGTCAACCCAAGGTATCATGTTTAGCTTCCTTATCAAAAGGAGGATAGTGGCTTATTTCTATATCCTCACAGTATCCTTTAGGATTTTAATAGTGTTGAATTCTAAACCCATGATCACGACCAGTCGATTTGGTCATTCCCTTATCGTCCAATGTTTGGAACCTTATTCAATTGAATTAATTCAATTGTGACATGGATTTCAAATCTTGGATACTCGTGCCTAGACTTCAATGACCTCGTTCTCCATCTTGCCCAAACCTCGATTCATTCTGGATTGGATCAAATTAGATCATATCGAGACAAAAATTTCTTATATATATATATATATATATATATATATATATATATATATATATATATATATATAAAATATATATATATATATATATATATAGTGTGCTTGGACTTCAGTGTTATTGACAGTCGTGCTTTAAACTTTCGATTTTTGATCATCTTTAGAATATTAATTCTTTATGGTTAATTTCAGTTGTTTTTATAATCACCAGTATTTGTATAGGATGATATACTGCCTTACAGCCCAACAATTTATTATTTATCCTTATCCTTTCCAGAATGGCACCCATGACTAGAGTTTGTCCCCAGTGCACAGCTGCAATTCCGGATGAGACCGAGATTGGATTTCCCTCTTCTATTGCTCAAGAGGTGTTAGCAGCCTCATCGGAGAATTTTCCTCCATCTTCTATCCTTCAGGAGAGGACTGCAGTTCAGCCGGAGACTGAGGGCCTTCCATTGCCTCCTGGAGTGGTACCCCCATGCCATTCCTGTTGGAGCTCATATTCACAGATTTCTTCAGGATTTGCGGGAGGTACAGAGAATTCAGGCTGAGCTTATGAGAGAGCAGAGTCTCAGTATCCAACTGTTGTGGGATTACATGCATTCGAGGGAGGAGCCTAGTCCCAAGAGAGCGAGGAGAAGTTTATACCCAGAGCCTCAGGAGTACCCAGGCTTTCAGCCTAGACCAGCCTATCCAGTTCAGATTCCTGTCCAGCAGAGACCAGTTGAGCGAGTGCCAACCTATGCTTTCTGTAAGAAGCTTGGGCACGTATGGGAGGACTGTAGGAAGAGACTAGGATTGTGCCTATTTTGTGGGTCAGCTGCACACAAGATACGAGACTGTCCTACTAAACTTGTCCCTAGACGAGGCCTACCTCCAGGAGAGAAAGTTCCAGCTACCAGACCTAGTAGATGTGAGTTCTTGACCCATACCTTATCCTATCTTGATGATTACTGTACCCTACCATAATGTTTGTATGCTTGATACCTTATGACTACTTTTGATCTAGTATAACTTTAGTAGCTAGACGAGGCTCCAGACTGATTGCCTGCCATAACCCTGTATGATTTCTTTCCAACTGCATGATTTAGATAAGTTTTCTTAAGACCATGATTGTTGGGGATTGACCTAGAAAGAGTAGGATCATCTTAATTTCGAGGACGAAATTATTTTAAGGAGGGTAGACTTGTAGCACCCACATTTTGAAATAAGGGTATTTTAGTCATTTTAGTCATTTTAGTCATTTTGTGATTTTCTAGATATTATTGACTTGTGTTTGTTTTAGCATTTGATTTAACCATAGAAAATCCATATTAGAGACTAACCATGACCTATGATGATTATCTCGCTAATTAGAATTTATTTTATGCTTTGGTTTAATTTAGAAAGCCATTTGACTATTTTTAGGCTATTTAATTAATTGGCCTTTTAGCCTTTTGTTAAATGGGCTTAAACTCAACTTAAATAGTAGAGAGGGGCCCATGAACCAACCCTAACCCTAGTAGGACTCCTATGGCCGGCCGAAACAGGAAACCCCCATCTCCTATATAAGCATTGTATTGGTATGGACACCCCCTTTACAAAACCCTAGTTTCCAGCTCTCCAAAACCCTAATTTTTTCATCCGACCTTCGTTTCACCTCAAACAAAGTGTGTTGTGATCGTGGGAAGGAGGAGAATTTTTTGGAGCATTGCTAGCAAGGAGTTGGAGGCGTTTGCTCGGTAGAAACTGGTCGTCTCATCGATCGAGGAGTCAGTTTATTAATTTTTCAACTCGCAATAGGTAAACACCTAAACATCATAGTTTCTCCTGATTTTTCTTCATAGTAGCATGCATCTAGGTACCCTAGACCCACCCATGAAGTTTAGTTAAGTTTCGTGTCCGTTTGATAGGTGTATCGGACACGTATCGGATTAGGGTTAAAAGTGTTCGATGGAATTCCTCTTAGAATTCGATTCTATTATTTTTGCAAACTAACTTCATGAATCGATAGCCCTAGATGTAGGGATTCCCAAACCCTAGGTTCTTGATTGAATCGACATGATTTCGTGTCCAAAATAGGACACACACGTGCAGCACGAGGACCGCGCGCGTGTCCTGCTGCTGCCGTGTCCGTTCACGATGGACACGACGATTCGACACAAGAATTTTGGTCAGTAGCTAGGCGCCATGACTGACAGCATGCTCGTAAAGTTTGGTTAGGTTTTGTGGTGTATCGACGGAGAAATCGTCGCGGCATTGATCGCGGCCTGTCGCGCGCGCGTGAGAACGCGGCGTCTGATACGCACTTCGTGCGACTCGGACACGTGACGAGAGTCCAGTACAGGCATGTGGACGTGTAGCCCTATAGTTGGGCTACGTGTACGAGCAACCATATGTCCTCTTTCGCTCTGTGTCGAGCCATAGGACGAGCGACACGCGTGCACGATGTTTGGGTCTTTGGGGTTCGACCAGTCTAGGATTTGGTATTTGGACACGTCGTGTCTTGTTATCTGGACACGACACGACCTGGGTAGTACCTACACACACGCAGGACACATTACCAACCTTAGGTTTTGATTATTAGTTGATTTTCGAATGTGTGTAGGTCATGTTAGGCTTTGAATGGGGTATCGGGTTCCAGGTTTATTATTCTCAGTTTTTCTGTATTCCTGTTCAGTTAAATTCAATGTGCAAATCCTGCCTAGACACAACCTACAGATCCTATTAGACATATATAAGTGATTTCCTAGTAGTTTGCATCTTGGAATAGGTTAAAATCAAATTTGTGTATTGGTTTGGGTATCAAGATAAGTTCAATGTTCTAGTTTCAGTTTCAGCTTCCTTATTGATAGGTTTGGTTAGTTCGAACATAATTCCTACAAAACCAAACTGTCACCCCCAGTTTTCAGAAACAGGAATATTTTTGTCATTTTACATTTTTGAATATTTTTAAATTTTATTTTATTATTTATGATATTATTTTGGGGTTGAAATTTATTTTATTATTTATGATATTGTTTTGGGGTTATTTGAGTCGGGTTCGAATTTCAACTCAATCCGACTTGAAACGGGGACCCGGGGGTAGTTTGACTCTAGTGGGACCCACACACTAGTTAGGCATGGCCCACATGATATTAATTTTAGTCCACATGATAGAAATATTTTAGTTAGAGGTTAGACTAATTATTATGGATAAGGTTAGTGTGATTAGAGACTTTAGAATGACTAATTTAGCCCCAACCAATTAGCCCTTTCCTAATACTCATAGAATAGGTTAGTGGGGGCATTTTGGACCTTACCATAATAGGACAAATAGCCCCATATGGCCAGCCACTTTGGGAGAGGATAGGCTCAAGTTCATTTCATTATTCTCATCCACACTCTCTCTCTCTTGTTCTTCCCCAAATTCCTAGAGAGCAATCCCTAGCAATTTCTTCACCAAATCCTTCCATTTTGCCACCAAATCTTCTTCTTTCCTTCTCCATTCTAGCCAAGGAGGAAGCTACCCAAGTTTGGGAGGATTCGGAGCTCGTTCGTGTCCTTTTGGAATCTCTACGTGTCGGTGTCACTCCGGGAAGGCTTTTCTTCGATTCGATCTACCGGGAGGTATAAATCCCTTCTCCTTTTCATTTCCTCATGCATATAGGTCTATTTTGAACCCATAGGAATGACCCCATGGTTGTATCTCCATTTGTGTCCATTTCGTATCCATTTGGAAGTCATAGGAGTGTCCATTGTGTTGTGGTTGTGTCCATGTGGGAAAACCCCAAATTTGGACACACTATGTGTTGTTGTTATGTATGAATGAATTATTACATGTTTAATCTCATATTTTTGTATTGGAGATGTGTTCTATAGTGTCTCATATATATATATTAGTGTAGAGAGTGAGTTCTTGATATATTATGTTATATACTTGTGTTCTTTTGTCTCAAACTACCCAAATTCGTCATGATTTTTATCCACATTTTTAATTTCAGTCCTAACTTAGAAATGTCATAAATTCTAGCTCAAAGCTCGGTTTAATCTCCCGTTTTTTTAAAGAAGCGTATTGAAGTTAGCTTTCCAAAAATATATATTAATAGGCCTAATTCTTTCTGTAACTTTCTGGAGAATTATTTGAGTGTCAGCTGTACGAAAGACAAACGCGTTCTCGGTGTTTTCGCGATTCCGGGAGTTTCCAGAAACGAAAACATGATCCGTTTGAAGTTTCGGAAAGCTAACACATAGATCTATAACATATTTTAATCCTAGATTTTAATTCATGCTGAGATGGTACAGTATTGATTATTAGTAGGAGTTACTATTCGGCATATGTATTTTGTGCACCCTTGTGTGTAATATAATGTTCTATTTGATTTTAACCCATGTTAATGTATATACATTATGTAATTAAATAGAGAATACAAGCATGAGTAAATGTTTAAATAAATGATGTATGAGGTGTAAGTATCCTATCTAATGTAAGCATGTATAAGTATGGCTTGTAATAAATATGTAGGTTCCATAGTATGTAATGTATGGTGCATATAGTAGTGCAAGAGAATAAATGAATGATGAATGAATGCAAGCATGAATATAATATAATAATAGATGTAATGTATGCAATATACAAGTTAATGAGATATAATGTTCTATGTTAACACAAATCCTATATTACCTCATGTACCCCTTACACTATGTAGACACTATCACACTTGACACTTTGTTCACTTATACTTTGACACTCTTTGATATGTATACACTATGTATGCCCATTTAACCCTCACTTGCCCCTTTGCCATGTTCATATACACACACATAGCCTCTTAAATAAGTATTTATGAATACAGTTAACTTAGCTATGTATGTATATTATATATATGTTAGCATATTGTGTTGTAATATATAAGTTTATATAACCATTTGAAATACCATGATTATAGACCTAATGTTGAATACCAATATATGCATGTGTATATATGTGTAGACATATATAGTTTAAAGTAATAGATTACCTAGTGTATATCCAATGTGAATTCTTGCCTATTTAAGTATTGAATAATTGCATGCTATATAGAGTTAGGTGTATGTTGGCTTGTATAGCCTTGTATTGATGTGTGCTTGCTAGGATAGTCTTGGTTAGGCCTAGTAAGACTTGCTGGGTTAGGACATGACCTAGTTTGACCTAGTTTGACTAGTGCAGTTGACCAGAGTTGACCAAGGGTTGACTTTGGCCTAGTTTGACCTAGATTCATGTAGAATGCATTATAGTGCTTTATATTACCCTTCTGGACATGTTGTGACTTGTGCTGTTCTAATTAGGAGCCAGATATCTCTCCTCGGACAGTATCTTTACCTTAGATATTCAGATATCAGGCGAGTACATTCTCTGATCATTTCATATCCTGCTTAGAATTATTTCCTGCATTAAATTACTTTACTTGATACTGTCATGTTGGTCACACGGATTAGTACTATATGGATCCCTCCTTGAGATGTTATCCCTTCAGGAGCATCGGGTACTCTATGTTCTGTGTGTTTCACTTACATGGCGTATCATATGCTTCTTTGGTTCTTTGATCACTTGTGACATATATTCATATGATCACAGAGTCTTCTCTGAATCCTTATCCCATTTATTGGGTCTATCAGAATCCCCATTTATGGGACTACTATGTACCACCTTTCGGAGGCTTATCACCCTTTGGGGGCATATCACCCTTTGGAGGCTTATCACCCTTTGGGGGCATATCACCCTTTGGGGGCTTATCACCCTTCGGAGGCTGTTACATAGAAGCATGTACATAACATAACTTGTTTGGATCCTTGTGTATTAGTTGGGGGTACGGGGGAGTATAAATAGCCATGTGAACAATTCCAAAGTAGAATAGCCATGTACGCCTCTTTAGTTTAGCCATGTACAAATTAAGCCGTTCACATGTCGACTTTGTGCTCTAAATCACTAGACACTGGTAGCTCTTTACTTATAGTAGATATTTCTATTACAGTTCTCTCTCTCTCTCTCTCTGTTTACTTACTGTATTTCTTCAGTATCTATATCTTACTTTACTGCATAATTATATTTTCTAACCTGCTATGAACTGTTGAGATGTACTGTACTCGCTCATGTCCTGACTGGACCTGTTGATAAATTTTACAGATAGCCTGGGATTGCCTGCTAGCCTAGAGGAGATACAGTAGAGGTTGTTTAGATAGTTATTTCATTTTGTCTGGAGTTGTATTTACTTGTGGATTACTGTATTTGAGTTTTGAGATATATTTCTGGGATTATGTATCTTAGACACTTAGACTTCTATCTCCTGTATCTCTTTTTGATTTCATGTTTATCTATCTTTATTATTCTACCTTAGATTGTGATTGAGTTGTACCTCTGTGTTGGCCTCCTTATGGAGAGTATTCATATTATGCTAGTTATAGTTCATGACCTAGAACAGCGTTCTACCACCGATACTGTAGCGTAGGTTGGGCGTTGTTACGTACTCGTACCCTCACGGTGGGTGCGGGTCGTGACATATTTTTAGTGGTGGCCCATGCAGGTCGAGTTTATGTAGTGAACTAGAGTACTACTATAGCCTGCAGTAGGAATAGGATATATTTTGAAGGTACTCAATCATGGTTAGGATTCCTTGAGAGATTCCTGGGACGACCCTTGAGAATCTTATTTTAACTTCGATTTGAAATCTGTTTTTCCCTGATTTGATTTACCTTTACTTCCTATTATTGAACTTGATTTTGATGGATTATTGTTGAATTTTGAATCTTGATGTTAGTGGTTGAATTTGAGTCTGTATTTTTATGATTTTTGATAGATTATTGTTGAATTTTGAATCTTGATATTAGTTGTTGAATTTGAGTTTGTATTTATATGTATATGTACATTTTTTTGGAATTAAGGTATAACCTGATAACATACTTGATAAGGACAGTGAGAAAGGTAAAAGTCTACTTTATTATGGAATTTAGAATTTATTGCAGTCATATTTGCTAGCATGACAAGGACGTAGAGCCTGATATAGCTATACTTATCTTAGTTATGAAATCTAGATTTTCTTGCAGCCATACCGGATGGCGTGGTAAGAATTCTAGATAACATGATTATAGGGTGTATGCCTTATTATGGACTCTATTGTTTATTGCAGCTATGCTTATTGGCGTGGCAGAATTCTGACAACATAATTTCAAGAAGACGCATATGATTATCATATTGTACCTTAAATATTTTTAAACATGTTTTCTCTACTTTTGTTTCAGTCCTTCAAAAAAAAAGAGGGAATTGTTATTTATTTTTTTTCTCATTTATTTAACTTAGGAGTAGCTTTAGCTGTTTTTATAAACTTTGTGTAACTTCTTAATATAAAATTCTTCTTAATACAATGAATCGATGATTTTGCTAGACTTTATCTTGGATTTGAAAATTTAGCTCTGGGTTTCAAAATGGGTTTTTCTTTTAAACAGATAAGCAAAAACAGATTTTATCGTTATTTCTTTCTTACTATTATTCTTGTATTAAATAATAATAATAATAATACTGTCTTGATTACGTCAATCACCTGCTTGCAACCTTGGTAGGAATCTAATTGTTGGTCTTAACGTAGAATTAAAATTTTATATTGGGACATGAGAATATATATATGAATATATATAGTGGACACTTTCCTGACACTTATGCATGCTACACTTGATTTTCACCTATCTGAATACATATTAATATGTCGTTAATGTTTAAATTTTCAAAACCCCAATATTTCTGATTCTCTGCTTTTCCTAGCTTAACTTGTAATTTAAATATAAAATTTCATGATAATAGTTTTATTTATATCACTGTACATGTATGTTATACGTAGGGTTTCAATTCAAAAAAAAATTTGGTTGAGTTTTGTGTTTAAATTTGTCAAATCTGAGACTGTGTGCATATTAACCCTTAATACGGGATTTTAAATGTTAGTTCAAATTGATTGTTTTAAATGTAATATTTAGAGCTGTGTACATTGTTGTTGTAGGGATATAAATTTAGGTTCCATATTCTTACATGTTAGGTTGTGATAAACATTGAGTTGGTTTTGATGTGCAAATTCTCCAAAATCCTGAAAACTGAATACATGTTAACATTTTTACATTGATTTCCATGTTTAGTTCAATTTTAGATTTAACATGTAATATTGAACTGTATGCGTAGATAAATGTATTGATAGTATACTAGGGTTTTATTTCTATCATGTTAGGATGTATTGGGAGCATTGAGATTAGTTGTGATGTTTCAAACTCCTAAATTTTGAAATTGCATTATGTTAATATTGCACTGGTTTAAATGTTAGCTTATTTTCAGATTTTGTATGTAAATGCTGAACTAAAACTGGGTTTAACCTTTCAATACTAAGCTATAACCCTGTACAAGGACACACACACACCCTAACTTAGTATACCCTGTCATGTAACCTAACTCTTCCTCTCTATGTCATGATTATATATCTATATAGATATATATAGAGCTTAGGCATACATGTTATAATGTATATACATACATAACTAAATCTCTACCTCTTTATATATACATATATACATGGTTAGCCATGCATGTTATGAGCAAATGAGTTGTGTATTGTAGATTGTTTAACCAATATGCCATGATTAGTGTAACTTGATAGTTATTGTTTGAAATCCCAAATCCTCCTATGCACTTTCATGTATATTTCACATACATACACGCCTATTATCTAACCATATGAACATGTCCACATACACCCATACACACACGAACTACATAACTTGTACATAATGCTAGCTTTTCCCTCTCTAACGCTATATATATAAATATATTGTGATTGGATTTCCATGCAATTGGCTTTCATTCTTTAACTTTTGATTTTGATTTTCTTGAATAGTACCCCTTATTAGATAAATGGTAGTTAACTTTATTTTATTTTGATAAGTACCAGTTTTTATATAGGATGGTAGACTGCCTTACAGTCTTGATGATTGTTATTTCTGTATCTTTTCTAGTTTAGCACCCTAGATTGCTTATGTGTTTTGATACCATATGACCGTTTTGGTTTAGCATGACTAGTATACCTAGATAAGACTTTCACTACCACCGTATGCCATGACCCTGTATGTTATCCTTTTAAATCATATGATTGTTTAAGTTCTGAGACTTTGATTGTGGGGGGTTTGACCTAGAAGGAGTATGAACATTTTAATTTTGAGGATGAAATTTTTCTAAGGTGGGTAGACTTGTAACACCCAGTTCTCTAAAATGAGGGAAATTTTGAAATTTTGTAATTTTAATCATTTATTGATTTGACATTTAAAACATGATATGATTTTTGGTAATTTTTAAATCATTTTAAAACTATTTAAAATCATGACTTGTGATTTTGATGTTTTGCTAGTGAAACCTTAGAGACTGTTTGACCTAGAGCCTAACCATATGATTAGGATATTTTAATATCATTTTTGGCCTAAGGATATTTTGCATTTGACCTCTTTGAATTATTTTGATATTTATTGCGTTGGTGATTGTTGATTTTGACCTTTGATAGGTGTGATTTTGTGATGGTTTTGTGTCCGTATCGGACACGTATCAGTTTTTATTTACAAATGTTTGATGTGCCTCAAAGAGATTTTTTTTTATTGCTGATTTTTTTTTTGAAAAGTATTTAAATGAGATTGTTTTCTGCATGTGTTTCCTGTGATTGCTTTGTTTTAATTTCGAGGACGAAATTTTTTTTAAGGTGGATAGATTTGTCACCCCCAGTTTTCAGAAACAGGGATATTTTTATCATTTTACATTTTTGAATATTTTTAAAATTTATTTTATTATTTATGATATTATTTTGGGGTTGAAATTTATTTTATTATTTATTATATTGTTTTGGGGTTATTTGAGTCGGGTTCGAATTTTAACTCAATCCGACTTGAAACGGGGACCCGGGGGTAGTTTGACTCTAGTGGAACCCACACACTAGTTAGGCATGGCCCACATGATATTAATTTTAGTCCACATGATAGAAATATTTTAGTTAGAGGTTAGACTAATTATTATGGATAAGGTTAGTGTGATTAGAGACTTTAGAATGACTAATTTAGCCCCAACCAATTAGCCCTTTCCTAATACTCATAGAATAGGTTAGTGGGGGCATTTTGGACCTTACCATAATAGGACAAATAGCCCCATATGGCCAGCCACTTTGGGAGAGGATAGGCTCAAGTTTATTTTATTATTCTCATCCACACTCGCTCTCTCTTGTTCTTTCCCAAATTCCTAGAGAGCAATTCCTAGCAATTTTTCCACCAAATCCTTCTATTTTGCCACCAAATCTTCTTCTTTCCTTCTCCATTCTAGCCAAGGAGGAAGCTACCCAAGTTTGGGAGGATTCGGAGCTCGTTCGTGTCCTTTTGGAATCTCTACGTGTCGGTGTCGCTCCGGAAAGGCTTTTCTTCGATTCGATCTACCGGGAGGTATAAATCCCTTCTCCTTTTCATTTCCTCATGCATATAGGTCTATTTTGAACCCATAGGAATGACCCCCATGGTTGTACCTCCATTTGTGTCCATTTCGTGTCCATTTGGAGGTCATAGGAGTGTCCATTGTGTTGTGGTTGTGTCCATGTGGGAAAATCCCAAATTTGGACACACTATGTGTTGTTATGTATGAATGAATTATTACATGTTTAATCTCATATTTTTGTATTGGAGATGTGTTCTATAGTGTCTCATATATATATATTAGTGTAGAGAGTGAGTTCTTGATATATTATGTTATATACTTGTGTTCTTTTGTCTCAAACTACCCAAATCCGTCATGATTTTTATCCACGTTTTTAATTTCAGCCCTAACTTAGAAATGTCATAAATTCTAGCTCAAAGCTCGGTTTAATCTTCTGTTTTTTTTAAAAGAAGCATATTGAAGTTAGCTTTCCAAAAACATATATTAATAGGCATAAATCTTTCTGTAACTTTTTGGAGAATTATTTGAGTATCAGCTGTACGAAAGACAAACGCGTTCTCGGTGTTTTCGCGATTCCGGGAGTTTCCGGAAACGAAAACGCGATCCGTTTGAAGTTTCAGAAAGCTAACACATAGATATATAACATACTTTAATCCTAGATTTTAATTCATGGTGTGATGGTACAGTATTGATTATTAGTTGGAGTTACTATTCGGCATATGCATTTTGTGCACCCTTGTGTGTAATATAATGTTCTATTTGATTTTAACCCATGTTAATGTATATACATTATGTAATTAAATAGAGAATGCAAGCATGAGTAAATGTTTAAATAAATGATGTATGAGGTGTAAGTATCCTATCTAATGTAAGCATGTATAAGTATGGCTTGTAATGAATATGTAGGTTCCATAGTATGTAATGTATGGTGCATATAGTAGTGCAAGAGAATAAATGAATGATGAATGAATGCAAGCATGAATATAATGTAATAATAGATGTAATGTATGCAATATACAAGTTAATGAGATGTAATGTTCTATGTTAACACAAATCCTATATTACCTCATGTACCCCTTACACTATGTAGACACTATCACACTTGACACTTTGTTCACTTACACTTTGACACTCTTTGATATGTATACACTATGTATGCCCATTTAACCCTCACTTGCCCCTTTGCCATGTTCACATACACACACATAGCCTCTTAAATAAGTATTTATGAATACAGTTAACTTAGCTATGTATGTATATTATATATATGTTAGCATATTGTGTTGTAATATATAAGTTTATATAACCATTTGAAATGCCATGATTATAGACCTAATGTTGAATACCAATATATGCATGTGTATATATGTGTAGACATATATAGTTTAAAGTAATAGATTACCTAGTGTATATCTAATGTGAATTCTTGCCTATTTGAGTATTGAATAATTGCATGCTATATAGAGTTGGGTGTATGTTGGCTTGTATAGCCTTGTATTGATGTGTGCTTGCTAGGATAGTCTTGGTTAGGCCTAGTAAGACTTGCTGGGTTAGGATATGACCTAGTTTGACCTAGTTTGACTAGTGCAGTTGACCAGAGTTGACCAAGGGTTGACTTTGGCCTAGTTTGACCTAGATTCATGTAGAATGCATTGTAGTGCTTTATATTACCCTTCTGGACATGTTGTGACTTATGCTGTTCCAATTAGGAGCCAAACACCTCTCCTCGGACAGTATCTTTACCTTAGACATTCAGATATCAGGCGAGTACATTCTCTGATCATTTCATATCCTGCTTAGAATTATTTCCTGCATTAAATTACTTTACTTGATACTGTCACGTTGGTCACACGGATTAGTACTATATGGATCCCTCCTTGAGATGTTATTCCTTCAGGAGCATCGGGTACTCTATGTTCTGTGCGTTTCACTTACATGGCGTATCATATGCTTCTTTGGTTCTTTGATCACTTATGACATATATTCATATGATCATAGAGTCTTCTCTGAATCCTTATCCCATTTATTGGGTCTATCAGAATCCCCATTTATGGCACTACTATGTACCACCTTTCGGAGGCTTATCACCCTTTGGGGGCATATCACCCTTTGGGGGCATATCACCCTTTGGGGGCTTATCACCCTTAGGGGGCTGTTACATAGAAGCATGTACGTAACATAACTTGTTTGGATCCTTGTGTATTAGTTGGGGGTAGTATAAATAGCCATGTGAACAATTCCAAAGTAGAATAGCCATGTACGCCTCTTTAGTATAGCCATGTACAAATCAAGCCGTTCACATGTCGACTTTGTGCTCTAAATCACTAGACACTGGTAGCTCTTTACTTATAGTAGATATTTCTATTACAGTTCTCTCTTTCTGTTTACTTACTGCATTTTTTCAGTATCTATATCTTACTTTACTGCATGATTATATTTTCTAACCTGCTATGAACTGTTGAGATGTACTGTACTTGCTCATGTCCTGACTGGACCTGTTGATAAATTTTACAGATAGCCTGGGATTGCCTGCTAGCCTAGAGGAGACACAGTAGAGGTTGTTTAGATAGTTATTTCATTTTGTCTGGAGTTGTATTTACTTTGGATTACTGTATTTGAGTTTTGAGATGTATTTCTGGGATTATGTATCTTAGACACTTAGACTTCTATCTCCTGTATCTCTTTTTGATTTTATGTTTATCTATCTTTATCATTCTACCTTAGATTGTGATTGAGTTGTACCTCTGTGTTGGCCTCCTTATGGAGAGTATTCATATTATGCTAGTTATAGTTCATGACCTAGAACAGCGTTCTACCGCCAACACTGCGGCGTAGGCTGGGCGTTGTTACGTACTCGTACCCTCACGGTGGGTGCGGGTCGTGACACAAACCTACAGACACTAATTAACCTACATAGGAGATTCATGTTGGTTGTATCAAGGAGAAGGCTGTGGATGAAGTTGGGTTTTCATAGAGTATAGAGTTTAGGTTTAGATTTCCAGTTTTTCAATTTTTCTCACTGTTAGGTATATTAGTTCTGTCCCAGTTTAGTTTTTCCTGCATTCAACAGAACACACAGCCCCTTTTTGACTCTATTTGACCACATCTAGGTAATACCTATTAGTCTTGCATCATGGGGAAGCTATGTTTGAGTTGGGTAGCCATAGGTACTTGGGTAGATATCTATATAGGGTATCAAGAGTATAGGATATGCCTGTAGCTGATTGTGGACTGAGTTAGGATTGATTTCAGGATACTAAAGTTAGCTTACAGTTAGTTTATTGTTAGTTAGTTAGTTAGATGATTGTTAGTTTAGTTTAGTTAGGAGTTGGTATACCAAATTAGTTAATTGATTAAGTCAAGGTAATAGGAAATGCCCTATAGCTAATATTTGGTTTGTGTAGGGTTGATTTTAGGGATGTTAAGTTTAGTTTACTATTTTAGTTTGGATTGGGAAATGCCAAGTTAATTGATAGTTTAGTTAGGATTGGTTATGTCCAGTTTAGTTAGTTGATTTTCCATTAGATATTGTAATGCCAAGTTTATTTTGATTAGTTAAGGATTGGTAATGACCTAAGAATTGACTGATAGACTAGTTGACCCAAGGTTGACTATGACTTAGATTGCCCTAAATCATGTAGAATTTGCATTGAAGACTTTCCTTATGATATTTTAGACTGTATTATGACATGTGGTTGTTTTAAATAGGATCTTATTACTCCAGTCCAGTCACTTTTCATCATCAGCGGTTCGGATTGCCAGGCGAGTACATTCTCTGATCTTTTCATGCTTCTATGGATATGTACTCTTGTTATAGACTAGTATACTTGATGCTGACACGACGTTCACACGGATCGGTACCCTCTGGATCTTTTCATGCAATGTTATCCACTCGGATACATCGAGTATGTCATGTTCATGTACTTTATCATGGTCATCATGTACTCCATGTATTCACATTTATCCATGTGCACTCGTATGTTATTCATGTACACTCATGACCATATGAGCTCCATGTATACAGTAGTTGTTATCCATGTGCAATAACATAACATGCTTCGATCCTTGTGTATTGGTTGGGGGCAGGGAGAGTGTAGTTGGTTATGTGATCATTTTCTCCAGTAGTTGTTATCCATGTGCATTCCATAGCTGTATCCATGTGCAACCCAAGCTATTTACATAACCAATTCATGCTCTGTTTCACGTAGAAGGTTATATTCCTTATTTATCATATTTATATCTCAGTTATATCTTCTCTCCTGTTGAATTCTCTTTACAGCGATTCATGTATAGTTTTCTATAGCTTGCTTTATATGTCCATTCCTGATATGAACTGTTGTGAGAGATATGTGCTCGTTCCGTCCTGATTGGGCATGTTGAAAATTTTACAGGTGATGATGAGGAGTACTGTCCTACTTATTATGGCATTGGCTTAGATGACACTGGCGACGTGGACCCACAGGAGGATCCCACAGTCGCTAAGGACTTGCCCATAGTCTAGCTGAGACTTAGTACTTTATTTTGTATTTTCTGTTTGAGACTTTTATGAGTTGTACTTGAGATATTTTTGGTGGTTTACACCTATACTTTTATTGTGACTTTCTTGAGATTCTTTTTCTATTCAATCTTAGTATTGTGATTGAGTTACGTATTATTTTACTCTCTATTCATAGTTCATTTAGATTGTGTTAGATATGGTGACTCAGGACAGCGTTCTACCGCCGACACTACGGCGTAGGCTGGGCGTTCGTTACTTTTCGTGCCCTCACACTGGGTGCGGGTCGTGACAGAGTTTTGTCTTATGTCAAGGCTGGTGGCATGGTGTTTTTGAGGATATCCCCGACACGTGGCACGATTCGCTTTGGCGGCATTGGAAAGCTCAGTCCGCGCTACATCGGACCTTTCACCATCTTAAAGAGGATCGGTGCAGTAGCCTACCGACTGGACTTGCCTACCAGGCTCGAGGGAGTGCACAACGTGTTTCATGTATCTCAGCTGAGGCGGTACGTGGCAGATCCTAGCCATGTATTGGACCATTCAGCGATACAGGTGGGACCGACTCTCAGCTATCCAGAACAGCCAGTGGAGATTCTGGATCGCAGGGAGAAGGTGCTCCGGAACCAGGTCATACCCTTGGTTCGGGTTGCGTGGAGACATCACTCTCCAGGTGAGTCTACCTGGGAGAGGGAGGACGAAATGCGGGAGCGTTTCCCTTATCTTTTCGCGCCCTGAGGTATAAATCTATTTCTTTTGTCTTTCTGTTTTTGATTTCCTGTGCTTGTTGTCTTCAATTTCGAGGACGAAATTTTTTTTAAGGTGGATAGACTTGTCACCCTCACTTTTCCAGGATAGGGGTAAAATGGTAAATTTTTATTTTATTATACTTTTGGGAATTTTATTTGATTTATAGGGTTTTTAGGGATTTGGTTGATTTAGTTTGAATTTTATCCAATTTGGACTTAAGTTGGAGACCCGGGTAGTCTGGACACTAGTGGACCCACATACTAGCTGGGCTTGGCCCACATGCCATCCTAACTAGGCTAGAAACCATAAACCATACTCCTATGGCTTAACTAGTCATATAGAGGCTTAATTAGTCAAATTGGAGTTAAACCGAACCAAACCAAATCCAAATCAAACCAAACCGAGTCTAATGGGTTTGGAGGCCTAATGGGTCTCCACCCAAACCCATTAAGACCCCCATGGCCGGCCATGTATAGGCAAACCCCCTTCCTTTACTTCACTCCAAAGTAAACTCTCTCTCTCCATTTCATTCATTTCTTTTGAAGCTTCTTCTTCCTCAAGGAACCAATTCTAGGTATGCTCATTAACCTCCCCATAAATTTCCTCTTTTGCATTTATTCCTTCACAATAAATGTGGAGGAGACCATTCTCTACGTAATGAACATAGCTTTTATAGGTTTTTCCTAAAACCTAGTCTAAGGATTTATTAGGGGTTTTCCTTTTTAGAGAGAAATATATATATGTGTGTGTGTGTGTGTGTGTGTGTGTATATATATATATATATATATATATATATATATATATATATATATATATATATATATATATATATATATATTTTATATATATATATGTTTGTGTGTGTGTGTGTGTGTATATATATATATATATATATATATATATATATATATATATATATATATATATATATATATATATATATATATATATATACACACACACACACACACACAAACATATATATATATAAAATATATATATATATATATATATATATATATATATATATATATATATATATATATATATATATATATATATTTCTATATGTGTGTGTGGGTATGTATTTATATATGTAGATATGAGTGTGTGTGTGAGTGTCTATATATATATGTAGATGGATATATGTGTTTGTGAGTTTATATATATATATATATATATATATATATATATATATATATATATATATATATATATATATAGATATGGATGTGTGTGATTTTAGAGGAAGAGAATGAGAGTTTGGGAGAGAGGAATAGAAGTAGAAGAAGAAGGAATAAGAAATAGCAGTAGCAGCGACAGTAAGAAGTAGAGCAGCAGCAGCAGTAAGAAATAGCAGTAGCAGTAGCAGCAGCAGTAGAAAGTAGAGCAACAGCATAAGCCCAGTAGTAGCAGCAGCAGCAGTTAGGCATTAGGAGCAGCAGTGGTAATAAGAAGACGGAGAATAAGGAGGAGAAGACGGAGAATAAGGAGAAGACGGAGAATTAGGAGAAGATGGAGAATAAGGAGAAGGAGACGGAGAATAAGGAAAAGACGGAGAATAAGGAGAAGACGGAGAATAAGGAGAAGGAGACGGAGAATTATGAGAAGACGGAGAATAAGGAGAAGGAGACGGAGAATAAGGAGAAGACGAAGAATAAGGAGGAGAAGACGGAGAATAAGGAAAAGGAGACGGAGAATAAGGAGAAGAAGGAGAATAAGGAGAAGGAGATAGAGAATAAGGAGAAGGAGACGGAGAATAAGGAGAAGACGGAGAATAAGGAGAAGGAGACGAAGAATAAGGAGGAGGAGACGGAGAATAAGAATAAGGAGAAGGGAATGTAGGAAATCAAATTAGAGAGGGTTTGTGAGTGAGTCAACACTTTGTCTAGATTTGACCAAATCCAAACTAGAGCTGACCAGTTGACCAGTGTTGACCAGGGTTGACCAGTTGACCAAAAGTCAACTGTAGGCCAACTCTTGACCCCGTTTGACTTTCTTCGACTTGTTTTGACCTGCGATGACTGGTATGACCTAGAGTTGACTTGGTCTGACTTAGATTGACTTGATATAACTTGATTTGACCTAGATTTGACTTGACAGGACTTAGTGTGACTCAGTGAGACCTAGTTTGACCTAGATTGTATATCATTCATTGTGAATCATTCTTAAACTGGTTTAAACCTAAATTAACACACAGTATCTCATCTTTAGGTTTCTGATTGTCGCTCTGAGCATTGATATACCATACAGCTCAGGACAGCAGGCGAGTACATTCACTGATAGTTTTTATTGTCTTGTTATCTGCTATATCCGATTCAGTCGTAGTGTCTTACTTGATTCTCAGCCACGATAGTTCACGGACTAGTATATGTTGGATCATGACATGAGATGTTGTTCCTAGATTTCTGGGTATATTGGTACACTTCCTGTCTTGTTCCCTGTACTTGTATAGACACCGATTTCTAAGGGGATTTGCTACCCTCTTACGGAATCACGTGCCATGACGTGTCATGTCCAGATCCATTGTACTATTCGGGAATGGGGAATTATTAGGGGCTATGTGATCCAAGCTACCCTGTCACTATTCATGTGCTCGCGCCACTCTTCCCTCACGAAGGGTGTAGCGAGATCCTTTTGCCTTGTGCTCGTTATCTAGGTTGGCCGGCATGACTTTTCGTTGAGGTCACCGCGGATTATCGGGCCAAGTGGATAGCCTGTCCTGTCACTTATCCCAAGCCGATCACATATCGCTCTAATAATTCAAGTCACATTTTATATTTACTTTATCTTATCGTATATCCTGCTCTGTTCTACATTCAGTATTTTTCTCACCATGCCATGATATACAGTTACTCACATGCTCTACATGCCTTTACATTATACCTTGATTGGAGACCAAGTTCTGCTCGGGAGAAGAGTTACAACCCCGGTCCTTGTTTGGTTTAAGGGTTGTAACTCGGCTTCCGAACGGTTCCCAAGTTTTCATATATCTTTGCCTCGTAGTTCATTATACTGTCTCTTATAGAATTTGTTAATTCACATGGAACTGTGTTGGCCCATTGGTCATATGGTCAACCTGATTTTAATAATTGATCAAACTCTGTCTCGATATATGAAGCTAGTCAAGATGTATCGGACTCTTGGACATGAACAAGAACAGCTATCTACACAGTTCAAGACCGAAGCTATGTTTGCCTGTTCGAGTTTGTATTTCCTTTGAGCAATGTATTTTTTATTTTATTGAGTCTAGGAATACGTTGTACACCGAGTCGTACTGGCAAATAGGCTATTCCAAATGTTTTCAAAATACTTTTAAAATATCCTTTGTTTTGAAAAACATTCTTTTAAACAAAAGCTTTAAAAAGGTTTTCAAAAAGGTTTTCAAAAATCATCAAAAATTATGTTTTAAAAACCTGACCTAACCCTGACAGAACTTGGCCAGAGTTCGGCCAGAGTTCGGTTGGTGGCCGTTTGATTTTCGAATCTCCTGAACTTGGTCCTCCTGCAGTTGCGGATTTGACCGAGATTTCCTCAAAGAGTTCTGTCCGAATTCTGTCTTTGGAACTCCTATAAATAGAGAAGGATTTTGATCATTTCAACTCACTCATTCACTTTCAATCTTCTCTCTATCTAAAGCTTTCAGTCTTCCAAAGAGTTTTCTTGAGCTTTAATTTTCATATCCTAAGCCAATTACAATCCTCTAGTCGATTTGTCAGTGCGGTACGGTCTAGAAGTTCTGAGAGATTGTAATCAGAAGGCTTGATTGAAGAATACCTCTTCACATTTGAAGTTGGACGAGTTCTTCGTATCAAAGCTTGCGTTGTAGAAGTTGCAAGGACTTCGTAAGAAAACTTGCGGTTTTTCCAATAGTGGATTCAACTGGTAGCAAGAGTTCTACCGACTGGATTAGTCCTCAACAGAGGGAAACCAGTATACATCGCTGTATTTGCGTTTGCATTCTTATCTCTGCCTTTACTTTACTTAGTTGTGATTATTATTCTGTGATCTTGCTGCTAACATTTTTTAATTAGCAATATTTCGCTGCCAACTCTATTCACCCCCCCTAGAGTATTGTGCTTTACGATTTCGTTCCTACAATTGGTATCAGAGCAGGTGTTACAGGTAAAACAAGATAACAGTGCAATTATTTATTCATTTTAATTAACTGTTATATAGATCACAGCACAACACATGGCAACTGTGAAATTCACAAGTGAAGGCCAGGCCACAAACAGACCTCCACTGTTTGATGGTACGAATTATACCTATTGGAAAATATGGATAAGTTTCTTCTTGAAATCACTTGACTTTGATTTATGGTCCATTGTTATTGATGGCTATCAAAAGCCACCTCGTATAAATGTTGATGGAGTTTTAGTTGAAAAACATCATAGCAGATATACAGAGGAAGAAAAGAAAAGGGCCAGTCTTGACGCACGTGCTATTAACGCTCTATTTTATGCTTTAGACAGAACTGAATTTAACAGGGTGTCTATCTGCACAACGGCTAATGAAGTGTGGAAGCTACTTGAAGTCACACATGAAGGCACGACTCAAGTCAAAGAATCTAAAGTCAGCAGACTTACTCAAGAGTATGAGGTGTTCAAGATGAAGTCGAACGAAACAGTTACTCAGATGTTCGAAAGGTTCTTGGATATTGTAAATCCTTTGTCCTCCCTAGGCAAAGAGTACAGTAACCATGAAAAGATTCGCAAACTCCTGCGAGCACTTACCAAGAACTGGATTCCAAAGGCTAGTGTAATCATTGAAGGGAACGACCTCACAACTATATCCCTCGAAGTACTCATGGGTAAGCTACTCACTCATGAACTGGAACTACAAGATTTTGAAGAGCCTGCACCAAAGGAGAAGACGATCGCTTTCAAGGCTCAGCACAGAAAAGCTGCTGAAGGTGACTCAGACAGCAGTGAATCTGATGCTGAAGATCAAGCACTCCTGGCAAGAAAATTCAAGAGATTCATGAGACATGAGAAGAGAGCCAAAGAAAACAACAGCAACAACTGGTATCAAGATGATGCTGTCTGCTATAGCTGCAAGAAGAAGGGACACATGAAGAAGGATTGTCCTACAAACTCATCATCAAGCAAGAAGAGCAACAGGTATGAAAAAGTGAACCTGAAAAGATCAACATCACGAAAGTATGCCAACACCAGCATATGGCATGAAAGTGAAGCCAGCGACTCAGAAGACGAACAATCAGAAGACGCTGCAAACGTATGCTTTATGGCATCTGATCAGGTACCTACTGAACCTGTAGTTGATACATATGATGACTTCACCTTTGAGCAATTAGGAGATGCCTTCAGTAAACTGATGACTGATTACAGGAAACTGCATAGCAAGTATCAGACCTCTAAGAAGGTACTCAAAGAGTACAAAGGTGAAATAGGTAGACTTACCGACCTACTAGCTGAGGTTAGAAATAATGTTAGTGAGTCTGGTGAGCTTTCTTCAATAAAGCTCTTATTACACGAGACTACCAAGTCATCTGAAGAGAAAGACAAAGTTATTGACCAACTGAAAGAAGAACTTTCTATAGAGAAGAAAAGTCTTCGATGTGCACAAATCAGAATGGAAACACTCACTTCTGATTATACTAAGTTATATGACACTTCCAAAAGATTGGAAATTAGGTTAGGAAAACAGCCTGAGACTGCTGCTTCCTTCCCTAACACGTGTCACTTACCGAAAAATCGGAACATTCCCAAACCAAACACTGTCAGACCTAACCCTATCAAACCTTTACCCCAAAAGGTTAAGCCCAAACAGGATTATAGGTATGCTTTCTTCTATACTAGAAAACCTAAACCTACCAACCATGCACACCACTCATCTTTCAACACTCGACATGCACAATGTCATTATTGTGGCCTCATTGGTCATATTTCATCTGCATGTAGAATCAGAAAGCTTGTTGATTTAAATATTTATGCTTGGATACCAAAAGCTAACATTTCAGGACCCTACAAGAAATGGGTACCAAAAGTTTCATCTGCAAACTGTTTTGTAGGTGGAACACCCTTCACATGCAAAAAGCAAATGGATCCTCGACAGCGGTTGTTCACGGCATATGACCGGTGACGCTATATTATTTGCAACACTGTCGAAGAAGAAGAAGGAAGGTTATGTTTCCTTCGGTAATAACTTGAAAGGGTATATCATTGGTATCGGTGATGTTGGTAAGTCTCCCTATCCTGTGATTAAAGATGTCTGTCTAGTTACCGAGTTGAAACATAATCTACTCAGCATAAGTCATTTAGCTGATCATGGTTATGGCATCAACTTTGGCAAAGACAAATGTACTATAGTTGATAGCTCAACTGGTAGTACTATCTTTGAAGGTATCAGGAAAGACAACATATATGTTTTCTATTTGTTGGAAGAAACTAACATTTCAGGTAGATGCTTAATGGCTAAAAGCGATGAGAGTCATATGTGGCACATGAGACTCGGTCACGCAAATATGGACACAATATTAATATTATCCACAAAGAAACTAGTACACGGTTTACCGAACATTACATTCAAGAAGAATTCGGTATGCAGTCAATGTGAAAAGAACAAAGCTACCAGATCCACATTCAAATCAGTAAACGCAGTATGTACTACTAGACCTCTACAATTGCTTCATATGGACTTATTCGGTCCTAGCAGAGTTGCTAGCCTCAGAGGTAAACTTTATGCTTTTGTAATTGTAGATGATTTCTCTAGATACAGGTGGGTATACTTCTTGACACGCAAGAATGATGCATTGTCCGAATTTATCGTCTTTTGCAAGAAAGTTCAGAATGAAAAAGGTTACATGATCACTCGTATAAGAAGCGATCATGGAGGCGAATTCGAGAATGCAGAGTTTGAGCATTTTTGTGACACACACGGTTTTGTACACGAGTTCTCCTGTCCTAGGACTCCACAACAAAATGGAGTTGTGGAACGTAAGAACAGAACTCTATCCGAAATGGCCAGAGTAATGTTAAACCAGTTTAGTCTACCCAAATATTTCTGGGCTGAAGCTGTCAATACAACTTGTTTTGTTCTCAATAGAGTTCTAATTCGACCCAAATCGAAGAAGGTTCTATTTGAGTTATGGTTTAATAGAATTCCATCAGTTTTTTATTTTAGAATATTTGGCTGTAAATGCTTTATTCTTAATACAAAAGACAATTTAGGAAAGTTTGACGAAAAGGCCGATGAAGGTATATTTTTAGGTTATGCGGCCAAGAGCAAAGGATACAGAGTCTTCAACAAACGAACCATGATCATCGAAGAATCAATCAATGTCACCTTTGATGAATTGAATCAAATGACTATCGATGACAATGACGAAGATCTAACTGTACCAAGCTCAACTCCAGCTGATTCTCAACCCAGCTCAGTACTAGCTGATCCTCCTAGAGAAGATCCAGGAACCAGCTACCTTCAGAGTCTGCCGAAAAGATTAAAATTTATAGCTGATCATCCAAAGGATTTGGTAATTGGTGACATTACCAAAGGTGTAAGTACTCGTACATCCAGTAGAGATATTGTTTCTGGTGTTGCATTTATTTCACAGCTAGAACCAAAAACTATTGATGAAGCATGTAGTGATAGCTTTTGGATAGATGCTATGCAAGAGGAATTAAACCAATTTGAACGGAATCAAGTTTGGGAACTTGTTTCCAAGCCTATTGATCACCCGGTCATTGGCACCCATTGGGTATTCTGAAATAAACTTAATGAGAATGGTTTAGTGACTCGTAATAAGGCTCGACTCGTAGCTCAATGATACAATCAAGAAGAAGATATCGACTACGATGAGACTTATGCCCCAGTTACGAGATTAGAATCTATTCGCATGTTATGTGCATTTACATATTTTCATAATTTTAAATTATTTCAAATGGATGTCAAGAGTGCATTTTTAAATAATTTTATTAAAGAAGAAGTTTTTGTAGCACAACCTCCAGGTTTCACTGATTTTAAAAATCCTGATCATGTTTTCAAGTTGAAGAAAGCTTTGTACGGTTTGAAACAAGCCCCTCGTGCTTGGTATGATCGTCTAAGCTCTTTCCTACTTGACAACGGTTTTTCAAAAGGCAAGGTTGACACTACACTTTTTATTAAGTCCTTTAATGGTAAGCTTCTTTTAATACAAGTCTGTGTAGATGATATCATATTTGGATCTACTAATGAATCTCTGTGTCAAGAATTTTCTAAGTGTATGCAGAATGAGTTTGAGATGAGCATGATAGGAGAGCTAAAATTCTTTCTCGGACTGCAAATCAAACAAACTGACAATGGGACGTTCATAAATCAAGCCAAGTACACAAAAGATTTACTAAAGAAGTTTGATCTGGACAATGTCAAACCTATTGGCACTCCAATGGCAATTTCAACAAAGCTTGATATTGATGAACAAGGCAAGCCGGTCGACACACGTAAGTATCGAGGTATGATCGGTAGTTTACTTTATTTAACTGCTAGTCGTCCAGATATTATGTTTAGTATTTGCCTGTGTGTACGTTTTCAAGCTAATCCAAAGGAATCACATCTGTGCGCAGTTAAGCGTATCTTTCGATACCTTAAGGGCACTTCGTCTGTTGGCTTGTGGTATCCCAAAACTAAGTCCTTTGACCTTACTGGATATTCGGATGCAGATTTTGCCAGATGCAAAGTTGATAGAAAAAGTACCAGTGGCACATGTCATTTCTTATGCAAGGCTTTAGTCTCATGGTTTAGTAAAAAGCAAAATTTTGTAGCCCTATCAACAACAGAGGCTGAGTATATCGTCGCAGGACGTTGTTGTGCTCAGATTTTGTGGATGAAACAAACCTTGGAAGACTATGATTTATTTTATACACATATTCCCATTTTCTGTGATAACACGAGCACTATTAATTTGACTAAGAATCCTGTATGTCATTCTCGTACTAAACATATCGAGATTAGACATCATTTTCTTAGAGATCATCATCAAAATGGAGATATTAACCTTGTGTACATAGATACTGAGAATCAATTAGCTGACATTTTCACAAAACCTCTAGCAGAAGATTGTTTCAATTATTTACGTCGAGAATTAGAAATTTTGGACGTCAATAATATTAATTGATTTTATTTTATGATTATATTTCAATACGCAAAAATTGTGTTAGAGACAAGCCAATAAAGAGTCTGTCTGTCACCACAACTACGGTTGAAGCGAAGCGGTACTTAAGAGTTTCCCGGTGAACATCCGTCAGCTGGGACAGTACTCCTACAGCTAATCTGAAACAGTCGCTGTGTAATAATATTTAATCAATAAAATAATATTAATTATGTTAATTGAAGACTGAAATTACTAATCTTTGAATTAAATATTTGAAATGAGCCAATGAAAAAGAAAGTGTTCCAAACCAACCCCAGGCGAATTCGGCCAGACTTCGGCCCGAATTCGGCCCGAGTTCGGTTGAAGGTGTCAGGTTATATAACCAGAACCCGAGAGCCTTTCTTCCTCATTGCTTCCAAACCACATCAACAGCAGCAAGCAGCCGCGCGAGGAGAACCCCAAACCCTAGTTCTTCACCACCCCTTCTTTTCCAATCCAAGTGGTGAAATCAATCCAAACTTTGGATTCGTACGGAGTTCGTCATTCTCTACAACATACTCTAATCTCGGGAGGTATAACTTCGTATTTCCCCACCTTTCAATTTTGTGCTATTTACTTATTTTGCACAAATGGCACCTAAGGGATTTAACCCCTTCAAGAGGAAGAAGACAACCAATCCCAATGAGGAAGGTTCATCTTCGAATCCACCCATGGATTCCCTCTTTTTGCCAGTCCAATCTAGCGATGGCGCGTTCGACGGGTTTTACTTTCAAACTCTAGATCAATCCCTACTGTGGTATGGAGACTTCTCCATGAGATCCATATGCACAGGCGCACCCATCAAGTGGACTGTATTTCCTGATCATCGTCATTTCTTTGAGGCATTAGGGTTACAGCATTTTGTTAAACTCTGTTTTCCCGTAGCAACTAATGCCATTAGACTATTTTACTACAATATCATATTAAACACTTTTGATGTAAGCACACGTGTTGGAGGATTAGATATCAATTTCAATGATGTCCTCTTAGCGGAGATCCTTGGTATTCCCAACGAAGGTGAACCGCTTGTTGATATCACTGAGTTTGATTTCCCCGAAGGTACGACACTTACAAGTTTCAAAGCTGAACTTTGTGCACCTGATAGAGTTCATTCTGGAAAGTTCAAGGCAAACAACTTGAACTTGTTTAATTATGAATTGTACCGTATCATTCATTCCACTCTCCTTCTGAAATCTACTTCGAAGGATGTTGTCACGTCTCTTGAATTATCTGCTATGTATCACATTCTTAAGGGGATTCCATTTTCTGCCCCTAAGACCATTATTCAGATGATGGGACGTTGTCGTGCAAGAGATAGAAATCTCTCTTACGCGATGATTCTCCCACGCATCTTTCAGCATTTCGACATTGATTTATCTACTTGTGCTCAAGACCCTGAGCCCAAGGTTTTCAAGTTATCTCGTCGCAGTATGACTGCATCTGCTCCTCCTACTGCTCCTGCTACTGCTCCACCTCATCCACCTTCTCAGCAGTATGCTATGACATTTGAGGGCATACACCAGCACATCTCAGATTTGTACGTCTCGATGATGGACATGGCCCGCGAACGTGAGTTTCGCGACGTCACCCGTTATCAGGCGATTGCAAATTCCTTAGCTGATCTTCGTTTCGCCCAGACTGGACATTCAGCCGGTTCCATTCCTAGAGATCCAGCTTTCTCTGGTTACCGCTGTGAGGATAAGGCTGTTCATGCCTACTTTTAGTCCGGTAACGCATATGATTGGTACCGTTCTGACCGTGCTCCTCCTCGAGACTATGTCGATGAGTTTTACACTGGCGCCCCTCCTCACCCTTCTGGCGCGGGTACCTCTGGAGTTGGTCCTTCTGGACATGTTGGTCATCATACTGATGATGATGATGAGGAGGAGGAGTTGTGATATGTTGCCTTTTTGAGACTTAGACATTATCTATTGTACACTTGGAAATGCTCCGACATTCCAAGTTTTTATATCTTTAGACTTTATTATCAGTATATTTTTTTTGGACTTGTACTGGATTTGTTTTATTTGATGTCATCTGAACATCTTGATATGCATCTTTATGAGATTTGTAGTTTATGATTCATATCAGTTTATTTACTTAGCATTTCTTTATTTGCTTCTCTACTATAAACTGCCTGTGATATAATTCTTTATTTATTATAAACTGCCTGAGTACAAATACATGCATGTGATGTTATTCAAATTCTTTATGATTTCTATCATTTATCTTATTGTATTTCTTCATTGTTTGTTGTTTATGCAATGATTGCGGGGGAGTTTTTCCTCTTTTGCAATTATTTTGCTAAGTGACAACGGGGGAAAAAAATAAAGATCTAACATTCTTTTGAGAAAATGCAGGACATGAACAATTTTTGATTTTATTTCAAGCTTTAATGTTATATCATTCATAGTTTGTCAATTATCAAAATGGGGGAGATTGTTGGCCCATTGGTCATATGGTCAACCTGATTTTAATAATTGATCAAACTCTGTCTCGATATATGAAGCTAGTCAAGATGTATCGGACTCTTGGACATGAACAAGAACAGCTATCTACACAGTTCAAGACCGAAGCTATGTTTGTCTGTTCGAGTCTGTATTTCCTTTGAGCAATGTATTTTTCATTTTATTGAGTCTAGGAATACGTTGTACACCGAGTCGTACTGGCAAATAGGCTATTCCAAAATGTTTTCAAAATACTTTTAAAATATCCTTTGTTTTGAAAAACATTCTTTTAAACAAAAGCTTTAAAAAGGTTTTCAAAAAGGTTTTCAAAAATCATCAAAAACTATGTTTTAAAAACCTGACCTAACCTTGACAGAACTCGGCCAGAGTTCGGCCAGAGTTCGGTTGGTGGCCGTTTGATTTTTGAATCTCCTGAACTTGGTCCTCCTACAATTGCGAATTTGACCGAGATTTCCTCAAAGAGTTCTGCCCGAATTCTGCCAGAATTCTGTCTTTGGAACTCCTATAAATAGAGAAGGATTTCGATCATTTCAACTCACTCATTCACTTTCAATCTTCTCTCTATCTAAAGCTTTCAGTCTTTCAAAGAGTTTTCTTGAGCTTTAATTTTCAGATCCCAAGCCAATTACAATCCTCTAGTCGATTTGCCAGTGCGGTACGGTCTAGAAGTTCTGAGAGATTGTAATCAGAAGGCTTGATTGAAGAATACCTCTTCACATTTGAAGTTGGACGAGTTCTTCGTATCAAAGCTCGCGTTGTAGAAGTTGCAAGGACTTCGTAAGAAAACTTGCGGTTTTTCCAATAGTGGATTCAACTGGTAGCAAGAGTTCTACCGACTGGATTAGTCCTCAACAGAGGGAAACCAGTATACATCGCTGTCTTTGCGTTTGCATTCTTATCTCTGCCTTTACTTTACTTAGTTGTGATTATTATTCTGTGATCTTGCTGCTAACATTTTTTAATTAGCAATATTTTGCTGCCAACTCTATTCACCCCCCCCCCCACCTCTAGAGTATTGTGCTTTACGATTTTGTTCCTACAAACTGCTGTTAGTTCTTGTACTTGCTTATTTTCCTGACAGGATACCATTATGATATATTACAGATGATTCTGAGTCGGACTGCTCGACCTATTACGGGCTCGAGTCAGATGGAGTAGCCTTGGATCGTGGCCTTATAGTAGAGCCACTAGATTTTGTACTTCCAGAGTAGTATAGATTAGCTAGGTTTGACTGGACTGCGATCCAGCTAGCTTTATCAGACTGTAGCTTCTAAATTATATTTTGAGTTCCTGTGATGTTATATATATCTGGGCTTGTATTGGACTCTGGACTTATTTACTCTTTCATCTATCACATGTTCTCTTTCTGAGCTATCTACCTTAGTTTTATTCTGTGATTGAGACTGTATTGATATGTCACCTCCATTCGGAGAGTATATACTGTACAGGTACTTTTATAATGTTAGTCGATGTATTTACAGATGTTATATACAGCGTTCTACCGCCGATACTGCGGCGTAGGCTGGACGTACCCACGTGCTCGTGCCCCTCACAAGGGTGCGGGTCGTGACAGAAGCTATACCTCTGGCTGAAGTTAAGACCAGTGGCTTTATCAACTTTGTCAAACATCATGTCATCTATAGATTTGGTGTAACTCGAAGGATCATTCATGACAATGGACCACAGTTCATTAGCCAGAAGTTTACCAGGTTTTGTGACGATCATCGGATTGACAATGTCGCTTCGACAGCTTACAATCCTGCTGCTAATGGTTTAGCTGAAGCATTTAACAAGACTATTATCAAACTCCTTAAGAAGTTTGTATCTACTAAAAAACGAAATTGGAGTGAAAAATTTAGAGAATGTCTATGGGCTTATCGCACTACTGTCCGTAACCCTACATGTTGTACACATTTTTCTCCTGTGTATGGTTGTAAAGCAGTTCTACCTTTGGAACTTCAGATCCCATCCCTGCGGATTGCCATTGCCAACGAGCTCACTACAGAGAACAATGACCTCCTTCGACTTCAAGAATTAGAAGCACTCGACGAGAAACGGTTATTGGCTCAACAGCATATTGAGTTATATCAAGCCCGAATCTCGAAGACTTTCAACCGCAAAGTTAAAGTCATAGCCTTTCAGAAAGGAGAACCGGTTCTATCCGTCAGACGTCCTATGACCATGACTCATATGAGCAAGGGCAAATTCGACGCGAAGTGGGAAGGTCCATATATCGTGAGCAAAGTCTTCTCAAATGGAGCCTATCAACTCAAAGAGTTGGACGGTCGAGTTGCAATGATGCCTATCAATGGCAAATTCCTTAAAAAGTACTATATATGAATGTAAAAGGAATTTCTTGTAAATACGACAAAACAGTTCATAAATAAAATTTTATTTTATTTCATCATAAATGATGTTACAATATATCATGGACGAGGATCACTATCGTCCTTCTAATAAACAGGACGAGGACCACTGTCGTCCTTTTCAAAAATGTAATCGGCAAAAGAGCCGAGAACATCCTTGCTCGAACCCACCAGAAATTTGCAAGCGGCCATCCTCATGGATTCTCCTCGTCCGTCGTCCCTGGTTCAAGTAGGAAGTCCAAGATATCCCGCGGTGGCTTGGGTGCAGACGAACCTTCGCCCGCCTCTGTCTGCTTTGGCTGGGTCATCTCGACTGGACGTTCTTCAGTAACCGCTTCAACCTTCGGGGCGATCTCCGCCTTCTTGGATGCATCTTCAGACGACATTTTTATGTTGAAGAGTGAAAGTGATCATTCTATCTAAATTTATGTTCTATTTATAGGCTAAGATTCTTGAAACAACATAGCGACGCGTTCTTCGCAACATTCATTCGACAGTTCGCCCGTTCATTACATTCATTCGACGGTTCGCCCGTTCATTACATTCATTCGACGGTTCGCCCGTTCATCCTATTCATCTGACGGTTCACCCGTTCATTACATTCATCCGACGGTTCACCCGTTCATTACATTCATCCGATGGTTCACCCGTTCATTCCATCCATTCGATGGTTCATCTGTTCATTCCATCCATTTGATGGTTTACCCGTTCATTCTATACATCCGACGGTTCACCCGTTCATTCCACTCATCTGACGGTTCACCCGTTCATTCCATTCATTTGACGGTCCATCCATTCATCCCAACGATTCATTTCGTTCACACATTTTGACGATTCATCCATATCAGCAACTTGTCACGTATTTATTTCTGATTAAGTTGTCTACTGAAATAATGATATTCAACAAATTATATTCTGCCATGTCCACAATTTCCTCTGAGCAGATATAATGAATATAATTATTTTCTAAAATCAAGAAATATATCATGTCCTGAACCTCTGAATATATTTTCCATCGCTATTATTTATATCCTTAATGGGATATGCAAAAAAAATAATAGAGCCACAAAAATAATGTCTTTTTATTGATCAAAATAAAAGGCATTACAAAAAAGACATATAGCAAAAGAGAAAATACAAAAATGTCTTTCGTTCAACTGGAGGTGTCATCAAGTTAGCTATCTGCTGCTTTAAAGATTGGAGCCGTCCATCACACGAATCCAACACCCACCATCTAGCTTCTGCCATTCCAGATTCATCATCAAAGGTTGGCAAAGTCACTAGTTGGCGAGTGATTTCATCTTGATGCGTCTTGACAAACTCATTCTTCTCACGAGTTAGAATGTCAAGTTGCTGAACGGCAGCTTCATGTTGTGTAGTCTCTTCCTCAAGAGCAAGCTGAATGATTCTCAACTCTTTTTGAAGTCGAACAGACTCCGCCTTCAGTTCAACAACCTTCTTTTCTTTCTCCCCAGCAGCAGACGCTATCATCTCCATCTGGGAATCATACTCTGAAGCCTTTGTAGCATAAGTGTCCAAGAAAGTCTGGAAAGCAGCTTTTGTGGCCGCAGCTTCTCGAGTCATCTTTTCAAACTCAGCATTCACTAGGGGTTCTACCTCCCCTCGATTAAGATCCTTGTAAATCTTAATTGACTCCTCTAGCTCATCCAGTATATGTTTAAGATAGATAGCTTGAGCGTCATCACCCTGGCTTCGGATGGCACTGATCAAATAAGTAGTTAGATTTCTGACAGTGATAAAACCAACATTCTCTCTCTCCATTACCCTTTCTACTAAGGGTCCTAATGAAGTAAAGAAGAGGTTGGTGAAGGAACCAACTATAAATCTGTTGGTAGCTGCTGCACCAGGTGTAGCAGCTACTCCTGTGGAAGTTGAAGCAGCAGATGCCTGTACAGGTGAACGTTCAGCTTCTTGAACATGAATTGAGGTCTCTTTAGACAATGGAGCCATGGTGGAGCTAGTCGCCCCTCCCAGATGTTCCTCTGTGAAATCAAGTAAACACCATCGGTTTGCTGTCACTAGCGACTATAAAAAAAGATCAAAAATAAGGATAAGCTTACCATTGTTGGGTCTAGTGACAAGTTTGTCGTCTTTTGACATGGGTTGCAACCTCGCAGAAGTAGCTTCAGACATCACTGTCTGACTACTTCCTGCTTCGGAGCCGCCTGAAAAATGACGGCTGCTGCTAGCTATCGCTGTTGTTGGCACTATGTCAGTGCATACTGGAGGAATTGGAGAAGATTGAATTTCTGCAAAAGTGAAAGTTAAGATGATTAGTCATTTGATCTATAAAAGAAAATTGTCAATAGCATTCAATACCTCTCGGATCAGTGACAGTAGCGTCCTCCGGTGCTATGTCATTAACAGCATTCTTTTCTTGGGATGCATGAGCATCAGCATCCTCTTCCGGATTCGGAGTATCATCAACAGTCTCTGCTGATGTCTCTTCATCATCCGCACCTTCTTCTCGGGCTTTCTCACTATCACTTGCGGTGACCGGATATATATCGTCATGGAAGCCGAAGTCACAGTCGTCTAGAGCCTCAATCATTAATTTGTCTTCTTCAGCACGAAGTAATCTTGAAGAAGCTGGAAGATGGGCAGTTTCCGGTGCAAGTGTAGGAGATCGCGCTTCATCCTCTGTCTCCGCGATCTCCTCTCTTGTCTCTACAACCTTGTCCCTCTTTTCTGTACTGGGAGCTTCCTGTCTGGGCTCAGGGGCAGGTGTAGGAGACGGCATCATAACTCCAGCGACCGCACTAGTAAGGACTGATGCCAGGATAGGTCTTGGAGGAGTGACTACTTTCTTTCTTCTGAAAACTATTTTCTTTCTGTGTAGAGGTCTCTCCGGGCTCTCTACGGCTATAGCATGATCTTGTCTTTGAATGGAGGTCGGGATCGTCGCCTCTTCTCTCTGAATTGACTCAGCCTGTTGCCGAGATTGCGATCGGGTAGTGACCCTTTCCGATGATTCTAAAACAAGCTTCTTCTTAGAGATTGGAGAAGAAGGTTCTTCGGCCTTTCTCTTCTTCTCCTTGGCCGAAGATCTTACAACTTTTAGAGAGACGCACAGCGGCTCGTTGACTTCTTCAGAAAAGTTGGCATCTCTCGAAGCTTCTAATGGTGCGTCGGCTGGCTCATGCTCCTCATCATTACCAGGAAGCACCAGAACAGGTGGTCCTTTCTTAAACCGAGTTGCAGTCACGAAGCTGTCTTCCAGATTGAAGTTTTTAGCAAAAGTGTTCGCTGTTGTATAGAAGATCGAGTACGTATACAGCATTCGAGGACCTCGATCATTTCTGGACGGCATCGAGAACATCGTCCTTGTGTCCCAAGCATTGTAATATGCCCAAGCTCGGGCTCCATCAATTAAAAACCCTTTTCCTTGTAGGCATGTGATAGTATTACCTACATGAAACTGGTCATAACCGAATTGGCGCACAAAATGGCTAGGAAGATAAGGCTCGAGATAGCATTCATCCTCGAACCTGTATACCAGGTGTGACGGCCGGATTATCCTCAGCCAATCAAAAGCTGTGTGGCCCAAAGGCTGCATCCTCCCGGAGTCCACATGATTTGTAGACATATGCTCATAACCGATTGGAGGGGTAACGCAGTAGAAGCTCCATCCTCTATCGAGATTCAGTGCACGTCGGTAATCTCTCGAAGTGGTATAAATCCACTTGCATCCAGAAAATCTTCTCAAAAAGCTGTCGCCCACTGCCCCCATATCAGGGTTCATTAGTGAAGGATGATGGAGAAGCAGCCATCCAAACAGATATGTGTATGGGAGCTCTACCCAAGGAAAACTGCCCTTCTCTCCTTTCCCTTTAATCATTGAATCGACGTAGAGGCGAAGGCCGGCGTTCACCCTGCATGTCATTGCTGACAGCAGATCCATCTGGTAGCCGAAGACCAGACGGACAGCAGCAAAAAGTACACCGTGGTGGAAGCGGTCGACTGTACTGGCCCCAGGGACGACGTATCGTCGGAGCCAGTAAGTGAGGAAACCCGCCAGCTGGGCCTCCTTCGACATAGGCCTATAGCCCATCCTCATATAACTCTCAATGATGTCGTCTTTCTTAAGAGGTGGATATTGAAGATCATCCTCGATATTGATATCCATATCTCCATGTGTCTCCATCAGCCCTATCACTTCGTTGTTGCTAAGTGGTCGAAAGTAGTCGGGATGGCAGTTTTCGTGCTCCTTGGTCTTCTTCTCAATGATATGGTTGAGGAAAAGGTACGACAACCATTTGGTGGAATATCAGGTGCCGGACGTGCCACTCTTGTAGTAGAGAGAACAGATCTTGTAGTGACATAGTAGCTCTTCAAACACAGCCACCATGTCAGCGTTCTCTTGGCAGAGTTTGTCCAATTCATAGTTTGTTGGGACAAACTCTTCATAGGGGATGTCCCCCATTGGCAGGCTAGAGATGTACTTCATCTCGTGCAAAGCTAACCCAATCTATCCGCGGGGCGTCATGAAAGTCCCGGTTCTATAGTTGTATCTCTCGGCCAACGCGAGAAATAGATGAGGATTGGAGGAAAAGCCATAAACAATGGCATACAGTACTTGGTATAGATCAACTTCCTTGAGCCGTGCTTCGAATTGGACCAATATCCAATTAGCTATACAGATCCATCTCTTATTATCTGGGTTCATGAGACCTGTCAGCCGCAACTCCTGATCCAGATACTTTCCTTCTACTTTTGCAAACTCGTTTACGAATATCGGAGTTCTCACCGGTAATAGCAAGGAAGAATTTTCTGGTGGGATACAGCCATGCTTTAGTCCTCTAAGCAAGGAGCTATGGCGCTCAGAGGAACTGTAGAAAATATCTTTATTGCCAGACCCCTTCTTGATACAGATGTTCCCTGTTCGGGCTTGCTGAAGTGGAGTTATATCCCATTCCATTCTTCTGGGATAGCTTGCAAAGGCATATCGAGATAGAGAAAGGCATCTAGAGATCTCCGGCAGAAGGATTGTCTTCTCGCCCGCCTGAATAAGTCTTTGTTCCATTCGCGGTCTTGGCTGAGAGTTCTTGTCAAAGGCCTCACCAAACAAGAACAATGGCTTCTTATGAGTAACTGTGTCAGCAGTCTGAAAAGGCTGCCCGTTCATCAAACACAGCAAAGTCTTATTGTCCTGTGCAATCAATACGGCTTGCCGAGATGACGGTAAGGCGTACTGAGGGAATGTCACATGAGATAGATCTTCTTTATATTCAGGTTCAGCCAAGAATCCCGCAAAAACCTCATAGTTGGGGTCTTCTCGGAGGTTAACTGCATCAAATAAAGAAACAAGGATCAGTACATACAAAATCAAAAGTTTCTACAAAAGATCATTAATTTGCGCAAAGTTATCAGATTGCGCCAGCATAATCAACCTGCACAAGTTATCAGATTGCGCCAACATATTTGGCTTGCACAAATTGTCAGATTGCGCCAGCACAATCAGCTTGTGCATGTTATCATTTTGCGCTAACATACTTGCGCAAGACATCAGTTTGCGCTGACACAACTGACTTGCACAAAACGATAGATTGTGCCGAACATTTTGTCAGCGCTTTCCATCCGATTGCGCAAGAGTATAGTTTTCATAAAAATGAAAACTATTGTGAATGTAACCGAAATCCTAAACAGGATGGCATAAATACCATCAATCTCTAAAAAGAGAGAGGTATGTAAGTTTGAAAATATCAAGAACCCTAAAAATGGTTTTGATCTTCGTTCGTCATTTACCTTGCAATGCTGGATGACCTGTTTCATGACGAGAAATTCGGGGCGCAACCCGAGTCGAAGGCTCGGCGGGGGCCTTGCCCTTCTCAGTGGCTGAACGCTTGGGAGCCATCACTGTCGTCGGCGGGAAGGAGAAGGAATAGTCGGAGTTGGAACGAAAACTTTTGTCTCTTGAACAGTCGAAAACAAGTAAAGGATTAAAGAAAGAAAGAAAGAAACTATTTATAGTTTTTCAAGTGTAACGGCTACCTCCGATTACGCCACAAAAGTCGGAGCTGATTCCTCCAAACGCGCAATCACAGCGCAACTTGCGCAACTTGATTTTAAATTTGAAATTCAAAGTATTTCGAAACTTTGAATATTTTCAAATTTCGAAAACTTTGAACGGGGTCTTGTAGGTCCTAAAAATCAAGTTGCACCCATCAAAAAAGCAATAAAAATTAAATTGCGCACCCTTCAATGAACTGTGCAGGAAACAGACTGTGCAGCAAATCAACTGTGCAAAGTTGAACTGCGCCAGTATCCAAGCGCGCTAGGCTGACGTGGCAACGTCATCATTACCTGACACAAAATCAGATCTTCTGACAACTGACAGCCCGAAAGGCGAGGAGCCTCTTCGTTTCTCGAGCCGCGCCACATTCTAGGACATCTGTCCAAATTCTAACGCGGTCCAGCTGCCAAAAGCCAGCACAGTCTGCCAGCCTAACTGAAGCGCAGTCTGCCAGATCCTTTTCAGCGCAGTTCGATCCCCGCGCAGTCTGAAGCTAGCGCTGTTCAAGTGGCACGATCCATCAAGATAACTGATATTTTGTATGTGGCTTACATGCCATCAATTGCTCAATACGTGGCAGCTTCCTGGTCACGACCAAGCGTATTTCAATCAGACAATGCCACGCGTCTAAATACAGTTAACCCATGATTGAGTAACCACCGAAAGTCTGCGTAATCCAGCCTGTGCAATCCAGAATAACTATAAATTAGTTATTTCTAGAACTCTATAAATAGAGTTTCAAGTCCTTCATTAAGGGGACCAGATCATTATTATCACCAGAGATCAGGAGTTCTTGCCCAAGTGCTGCTCATTCTTCAGAGGCTATCATCTTCAAAGTTCACATCGTCCAAGGGATAAAGCGATCGCCTTCAGATCGGATTCCTATAGTTGTACTTTCCCATAATTTAATTGTAATCTTCTTACAAAGTTTGTGAAATAAAGAAATTTTGTTTTTGCAAACAATGGATGGATAGAGTGAATCAAGAATATGGGAATACCCCTCACAAGATTCGGCTGACATGCATATATTTCAGGGACACCTGAATATGTGTACGATACAACTCGAGTAAGAATAACGAATTCTCTATCATACGGCTTGGCTGAAATATATGTATTTTGGGGACACCTGGAATGCGTGCACGATCCAACCAAGTGATACGTTGAATTCAAGTGAGATTCGAGGAATGGAAAAGTGTCGAGGATCTTGAAATCGTGTTAAAGGGAAGATTGATAGTAGTGCGAGTGTTGCTCGGATTAAGGAAACGCATCGGCGAAGCGTATACGAGGGTCCTTAGATCAAAGTGGTCTAAAAGTAAATACTCAGTTATTTTCGAGGATGAAACTTTTTCTGAGTGGTGTATGATGTAGTGCCCCGTCCCTCTCAGTCAATCGGAGGAATCGGAACGCCGACGACGTTTGGACTTAGCCTCGCATCGGCTTGCTCGAAGACTCGCTCAGGTGGGATAGTTTCGGTGAACTTGCCTCATCTTTGCCTTCACATAATAAATCGCATGTTTTCAACTTGCACAAGTTAGGCTTGATAATAAAAAAGACGCAACCACATGGCTAAGAAAATAATCCCGACGGATCGAAATGTGTTAGAACATAAAAAAAAAAAGGTCCTACGGTCTGCTTCAAAGTCTGCTCAGCGTGCTTTTAAAATGACACTCGATCTTTCATCCCGTGGCTTGGGAGAAGGAAGTTGGCCTAAGTTGCTAAGTGGCCACAACGCTCGAATTAGCCTAAGGCATAGGCGTCGCCCGTATGAATGCTTGATAAAGCATGCACGGTCCCATCGTCCAAGGCTTGGCATAGCCTTCGTATATCCCGTAGGTTAAGTCGTGTTGCACGGCTTGTGGCTTAAGTCTAGGCACCCAAGAACTTGGTTGTTCAAGTCGAACGCGTGTACGACACGTTCTCTCGATGCGAAGCTCGACGCAGCCTTTGCTCGTCAAGTCATTGCACGATTAAGTTAGGCAAAGTTATGCCAG